>JAUZSX010303316.1:0-12886 GCA_034780655.1 Idiosepius hallami | reverse complement strand
CGTGAAACTACCAGAGACCATTAAGAATTAATAAACTGAGCAAGTTTTAGGGTTTAATTATTTGATAAAATAAATGGATTGGTGTCACATGTATTCTCTACATTAATACATCTTTTCTTATATCTGTTTGTCTTTGTTTTTACCTTCCCTTTTTTTCCAGCTATATTCTACTTTTACTTTCAGCTTCAACAACCAATAGTTTGCCTGCCAATTCTCTTTAGCACCCCTTTAAATGATTTAACAATTAAGTATAATTTATTCTCAAGGGATTTAAATAATAAGCTAAATAGGCATCATTTATGGCAGGATGAGAAAAATTATTTTTCATATCAGAAACAAAGAAACTTTTCACAAAATTCAATCTAATATTTTTTTTATTTTTCTTTTAAAGATATTTCTAAAAGTTTTTTTTTCTTTGAACCAAAAAAACAACAAAAAGCAGAAACAAAAAAGTGAAAACAACAATTCAAATCTGCTATTTTTGAAAATGGCTGCTTTGTGGATCCTTGTTAATCGGCCAAAACATTTACTGGAGCGCGTTCAATTCCAGTCATAGTGAGATTGAGATCAGTTCTTGAGAGAGGTGCCACCTTCAGTCGTTCACGAATATCCATGCACCTTTTGTCTAGCATCAAAGAATGATTCTTGCGGTCCAATTCATCATTTATACGATGAAGATTTTTCTGCAAACCATCCAAGGCATGTCTTTATTTAGAAAAAAAAGAAGACAAAAAAGCAAACATTGAAGATCTTTAAAACATTTTTTTAATAAAACAACAAAATAATAAGAATTTTCTATTGAAATTGAAATTCAGAATTTACTTTTCAATGAACAAAATTAAAAAAGATTTTCATCAAATTTATCATAGCGACGGTGGAGCAGCATTGGTAAAAGCTCGGGCTCTGGAATCGTAGTAGGCGAATTCAAATCCCAGTCAAAACCATTGTTTTCATCTATAGCTGCCTCGGGCAGATGGGACTCGTTAACTCGGGAGAGCAGCTCCTCTAGGTGTATGTAAAAAGCCCAGGTAAGAGCACGTAAAATGGCCTTGTGCCAAACTTGGGTTGGTGTTCATGAAGTAAATATATCATTCACATAGGATTATTCCTATCACACACACTCATAATTATTAAAATTAATTATTCAGTAATTAAAATTATTTCTAATTTTTAAATTAGTTCTAATATATAATTTAAAAGCTATTAATATTCATGCAATTAATCAAGGTAATCATGAACATTTTATGCAAATTTTAAACTTCAACCACAAATATTCATTTAATATTAAGAAATATTGTTTGAGAGCATAAATAAATAAAAAATGAAGTCACAGTTAATTTGATTTCAAAATTTGTTAATGAACACTTGGTATATCCATACATTGTATATTTAATATTTTCAAAAATAAGCAACAAAGTTGAGAAAAATAGTCAAAAATTTCTGGATAGCAACCAATTAGTGTAATGAGTTACATTATTAATTAACTTAAATACTTTTTCCAAACACACATTTTAAACCTTGAAGTGACAATTCTATTTTCTATGCTTCTAGAAGCCATTCTTTATCAAAATCACAAGCAAATTTGTCTTTAGGAAGAAGTTCAAAATCTTTCCTAAAATTCACCCCAACTTTTATTTTCCTCAAAATAGTTTATTTGCTATTTTGGACCCAAGTCTGTTTTTTAAAAGCTAAGTTTAAAATCACATTCAATAATTGATAATGATACTATGTAGACAGTAGTCCTCATCTTTATGTTTATTATATTCACTGTTTTGGTCAATTATTTTTTTAAGTGAAATAGTTTTAATTTTTAAAAATCAAACACAATATTTTGGGCATTACAAAAAATAAAATCAGTGCACATTTAATCCTACCATAAATAGAAAGTTATTCCTTCTGAAGAAGATCTAAATAATTGGCGGAAATGTAGTGAATTTAATAAACATAAAAATGAAAAGGACTAAAATCTACAAAATGAATATACAAATAAAATGTGCTCTGTTCTTAACTCAACTCTAGTGTTTAAGGAAATAATTTTATATATTTTATATTTTTAAAGCTGTGATTTATTTTGTGGTTATGCAATTTTACAAACAAAAAACTTACTGTGATTGTCGCAATTTCTCTCTTAAAGCAATTACTGTTGCATCCAGTTGTTTCACTTCGTCTATGAGGCCAATCTGGACTGCGTCTTTGCACAGTTCCATGTTTGGACGACACATTCGATTCTCAAGTCGGGTTTGGGTTTTCTTCATGTGACGTGTTTTGTCAGCAATGGAATCATTTAAATAACGAATATCCATCTCCATCTCGGCAATCTCTTCTTCAGTCTAAAAGAAAAGATTTTTTTGGAGACAATAGTTTTACCATATTACTTGCAGAATAATTTATAATCTTCTAATATTTCCATTAAATTCAAATGAATGCATCTGAATACTTTAAATTAATAGAATTTCTCAATATAATACAATGCATGATTATTATTCACAAATACAACAGAAATTACAATAGACATTAAAAATAACATTTCTTATATTGTTTATCTATTTTTTTTAGATAGTTGTCTTAATCTTTAGTTGTTGTTTTCACTATATTTTGGCCAAAGAATCATTTAACCTTCTTCAGTTCTATTAACCATGACCATGTAGGAATGTTAAGTCTTGGAAATGTATTCCTAGTAACTGCTACCTTTGGGTAGGATTGAAACCCTCAACTTTAGAACTGTATCGACTAAACATATCTATCCATTGCACCATGTGAACAACAATGTTTCTTTTTTGAATCTATAAATCATCTTTTGTTTCTAGTCTGGTCTTCCATAGTTGGCTCTATACTGATTGGTTATGGACTTTTATTTTAATCTTTTGAGATGAAGCTTCATAATTTGAATATCCATTTTTCGGACTGTTATCCTCATCTTTATTGTTGTTGTTTTCACTATAGTTTGATCATACATCAGAAGAAGACCAGAGGTTTAGTTGCCCAAAATGTGATGAAACCAACAACAATGAAGATGAGAACGAGAGTCTGAAAAAAATTAAGTGTACAAATTATGAAACCTCATCTTAAAAGAATAAGAAAAAATTAAAAAAATATTTCTTATTGTTTGTCCAAATTTTTAACCATATTGATTTAATTGTTATGTGAGACAATGAGTAAGTATAGTTCTTTTAGTATTCTTAGATGTAGTATTTTTCCTTAAAAAATGAAAATAGATGGTTGTTATTAATTACAACACATATATAAGTGATATGAAGCAAATCCCCAAATCCAGTTATCGTTACACGATTAACAGACAAAAAATAAATAAATTCAAGTAATCTTAACATCTTTTGCTCACTTAATTCCTTTATTTTGCGCATTGTTTCAGATATTCAATCTATCTTTTTTAACTAATACAAAATACTTTGAGCATTTTACCAAATTTATTGGTAGAAATTTCTTTCAACTTGACCTTGATATTTCTTAGTACTATTCCTCCTCTTATCTAACGAAAGGTGGTCTTGAGGTGTTATGAGCCTTTGGGCAGAAAATACAATGGGACCTACAACCCCATTTTTTACACTTAAATGCTATATTTAGAGGCTGTGCAACAGGTAAACTATGCACATTAGCATAACAATGTCTTATAGTCAGCTACGGCCATTAGACACACATTATGATGTGTAGGCAAAGCAGATTGATGCAATTGATCTAAAATGCATGCATTACAGTGTAGGATAAGCATATCCTTGATAACTTTGTTGGTAGTCAGGCTCCTTAACAGGGTTGGACTCTCAGGCATGGTTCAATTGACTGATTGCTCAGTCTGCCCCTGGCATGTATTAGAGTGTATAACAAGAAAGTCCTTGATAATTTTATTGGCAGTGAGCCCCTTTGCAGTGGCGTACTTTCAGGGATGGCCTAATTGCCTGGTGGCTCAGTCCACTCCTGCTTCCAACTCCCTTCTAAAATAACAATCATGTTTTAGCCTTAGATTGAAAAATCTTACATTTTTCTTTTGCCAATCAAGTTCATCGATCGCTCGTTCAATTTCGTGCATGCGTTTGCGAAATGCATAATTTGTTGCATCTTTCTGGGCTTCTTGATCATTTTTCACCTGGTTTTGAGTGTGGTGAATCGTCTCTCGTAAAGTGCGTGCACCTTTTATTTCAGCCTGGATACGTTCAACATTGTAACGGCTCAGATCCTCCCATTGATTTAACATGGTTGAACTGAAAAGAAAATGTTTTCAATAATCTTTTTATCATATTTAAGTATATAAAGAATACCTAAATAAATTATTAGATATTTTTTCTAATTTATTGAAATTTCTTCATTTTGTTAAAATATTGTATATTTCACAAAAAATAATTAACATTTCTGCAAAAGATATTGTTAGACTCATTATTATTAGTCCTGATATGAATGAAGTAAATCCAAAGATATTATCAGTCCTGGTAAAAATGAAATAAGTCCAATATATTAGTTTTGATATTAATCCAAGATGGCGGTCACTTGAAGAATTTTGTTGAATAAAAATCCATGTGTGTTTCAATTTAGCTTCTTCTTCCAGTGTTGAATTAATGGTGGTTTATTTAAAGTCACATGGTGTTAGCATTAAGCCTTCTGATAATTTAATTATTTAAGCTTCTCCACAAACATGGATGAACATACACTAATACACAAGCAATAAGAAATAAAGGAGCGGAAAAACGGTCTCAACAGACCAAAATTAATTCAACAGTTATAGTCGAAACGGTCATTAAATATTGCAATAATTACTGATTGTTTCATAATATCAAAACAGGCCTAAAAGCATCTTGTGACAAAATAAAGCATCAATTTTTTTATGCAGATATTGTCAGCTTAATAATCATATAGAACCAAATATGAGGATAAATCAAAAAGTTCTGAGGCAAATTGAAGAATAAATTTTATTCAAGTAGGTTCTAATTATTTTTCTACATAAGATCCATCAAATTCAATACACTTATGCAAGCCATGTTTCCATCAAGAAATTCCTTCTTGTTAAATTTTGTTGCTCTATTTTCACCCAGATTGAGTTTATGTCATTTGACTTAGAACTTTTTGATTTAGCCTGGTAGAATGATTTCTACCTACCCTTTTGGGGTTCGTAATGGATCTGGCTTAAAACTGATGTTTGGCGACATTTCTGACAAATTGAACTGGTCAATATCAATGAGCATTGCAATGTCCTTATCCTGAAGGTCAGTCTGTACCTGTTGCCTTGCTTCTTGCAGACGCACCAGTTGCTCAAATGCTTCTCCAATGCGCTGTTGAAGGACTGCCTTGATACTATCAATTATTTGTCCTTCCTTACAGCAAATGTTGCATTTACCAGTAATGAGAGAAGAATGAAGAAATTTAAGTTATTGTGGTTCAAAAAAAGAAGACACTAGAAAAACAAGATCAATAAACTTAGCACTTATTTTTAGAATGATTCAGGGAATCGTGTTAGAAGATCATGGAAATAATAAAGTTTTCCTGTTTTTGTTTTACAGCATATCAACCTTTGTTTTTTAGGTTATTTCATGCTGAGAATATTCAAAGATTCATAAACTATAAATTGTAAAAAAAAAATAAGAAGCAATTTGAGTTATGATCTTTTTAAAAATCTAAATTTAAATGTAATAATAATAAAAAACAGCTTATAAAAAAGCCAAGTTATTTTGAAAATATGATTGAAATGGGGAAACTAACAAGAAATAAAAGTAGATTTTTTAGATAACAATTTAAAAATCTTTTTTTTTTTCAAAGACAATATGAACTGCTGGACAATTACTCTATGCCAAATTTGCTCTTGATGACGACGATGATGATGATGATTTAGTAGTAGTAGTAGTGGTAGTAATGGTAGTAGTAGTAGTAGTAGTAGTTGTTGTTGTTGTTATTATTATTATTGTTATTATTATTATTACTACCACTACTACTACTACTACTACTACTACTACTACTTTTCTGAAATTTTCGGGGGAAGTTCTATGATATTCTAGGATTATTATTGCAAGAATGCATGAAAAAAGCCTAATTTTTCTTTTTTTAAATGAAAATATTTAACAACACAGATAGCTTGCAACTCTCAGATTGTGTGTGACATGTTCAATTGTTTGTTTCTAAAAAACAGTAGTGGTTGCTTTAAGAACTGACAAACAACTCAAAGAGTTAAAGTTCTTTGCAAAGGAAGAAATAAAATGACTCTAATAGAAAGAATACTGAAACTGTAGATAGTAGAATATTCCATATTTAGAGCTGTAAAATACAGTTAAAAAATTAAAAGGCTTTTATTTCAAAATTTTAAATCTCAAGCATTTTCAGCCTCAAGTGATTCAGATAAAAAAGATTCTCAATTGTTGATATAATGTTTAAAATATTTGATATCAATGTTAAAGTAAAAAATTGTTGAAATAATAAAATGGAAATAATAAAAAAAGAAATATTTTCTTACCTTCCTAAGTTCTTTCTCAGGTTCATCAACAACAACATCAATTCCTTGGCGTCCATCCCTGAGAGTCAAATTTTCCACATTGACATCCGTCGACACATTAAAGTCGTCCAACAATTGCCGCTCCATAATTGTTTTGGAATTGGAAAGTTCTTCAATTTCCTTGTCCAAATCTTCCAGGTTTCTTTCTAGGACTTCCTTCAACCTCCGGATTTGATCAATGCGATCTGCTAGACGGACATTATTCGAGTACTGATCCCAAATGGTCTGGTTGTGGGCCTCGTTACGAAGATAACGTCCTTCTTGTCGGCACTCGTATGATGCATCCTGTTGACGTTCAGAGCTTGTAGAAATGCTATAATTGCTGGTGAACCAGTCAGGGAGCTGGTAGCGAGTGTTGGGACGCAGTTCTGTTGCCATGGTTGACCAGTGTCTTTTTTTTTTAATTAGTTCTTTAGCTTTCTGAAAAATAAATTCAGGAATTCATAAATTAGATTATTGTTAATAAAAATAAATATATGTTAATCTCATGAATAAATTTGTTTCTAGATGAATAGCAACTGAGCTGCAGAATAATAAGTGAATGGATGGAACAAGCCAGAGTCCCAAAAAGTCGCACACACCCAAACACACATATATCTATATTATAAATAAAATAAACTATTTTTAAATAACATCATTAAATAATTTAGAAATTTGCATATAGATCCATTTCATATAGATCCATAGGCAGCAACGGTGAAGCATTGGTAAAAGCTCGGGCTCTGAGATCGCATTACGCAAGTTCAAATCTCAGTCAAAACCATTACATTCACCTTTAGCTGCATCGGGCTGATGGGGGTTCGTTAACTCTGGAGAGTAGTTCATCTAGATGAAGGGTAACACTGAATGTAAAAATCTCGGGTAAGAGCACTTAAAAATGGCCTTGTGCCAAACTTTGGTTGGTGCTCACCAAGTAAATATAATATTGATCTATTTCAGATCTATTTTATTAGAAGAGGATAATCACACACAAATTCATGTTTAAAGGGAGAAAAAAGAAGTGAAGATTTGTTAGGGTATGTAATGAAAAAGAAGTTTTATTTTAATTGATAAGTTGTTAAATGTTTGTAACTTTCTAGATTGAATAATAAATGTTGCATGACAATATTTCTGGAGTATTTTACTTTTTAGAAATTGTGAAAAGTTAAAAACTGAGTTGAACATTGGGATTTGATAAAAGTTATTAAGTTTAAAGTTCTTTTTTTTTTATTTCATCTGTTATTTTTTTAATTATAGTTTTTATCTTTGGTATGAGGCATCGAAATTTAGGAATTAACTTTATTAATCGGACTTTTGTCCTCATCTTAGTAGGTTTTTGATGTTTCTAGACTATGTTTCGGCCTAGTCTCCCTCAGGCCGTCTTCAGGTGTTTTTAACCATAACCTCAGATAGGGATGCGGGGTCTCATCCCAGAATCCCCAGTAATCACTGCCTTCCATAGTTGTCTATCAAACCACATTTTTTTGTGACCAAGTAAATTCCTCTGTCCGACTTGGGTAGGAATTGAAACAGCTATCTTCCGACAATGCACACCTGGAATTGTAGAGACTCCCACGCCTCTATTCATTGTGCCACAGGCCCCAAAGAGTGATGAAGGTTGTATCTGTTGGTCATATGGTTGAGGTTATGGTTAAAAAACATCTGAAGATGGCCTGAGAGAGACTAGGCCAAAATGTAGTGTAGAAGCATCAAAAACCTACTAAGATGAGGACAAAAGTCCGATTAATAATGTTATTTTTTTGTTAATTTTCTAATGCTTCAAAGTTACTTAAATTCAAAATAATCATTCAATCTAGTAATTAAGGTAACTAAAAGTTGAAATAATAATTTTTAGTATTAACATCACATTAAGTGTAAATGAAAATCAGTTAAAAATTTAAAAAACTGGAATGATATTTTCTTTTTTTATTGATTTTTATGTAAGCATTATTTTGAATGTTTAATTGACGACAATGACATTTTGCCGCTTTTGCAGAACAAGCAAATGGAGAAATTGGCCTGAATATTTTTTAGGGTTGGGGATTGGTTATAAGACAGCAATTTGATTGGCTAATGAAATGAACTTAATTGTGTTAACCTGACCCGAATCCTAAACCCTAACTCTAAACCCTAAACCTAACCCTAAACCCTAAGCTTAACCCTAAGCCCTAAATCCTAAGCCTAAGCCCTAAACCCTAATCCTAACCCTAGCCAATTAAATTGCTGTCTTACAACTGGTGCAAATCCCCATGAAAAAAAAGTATTCCTCCATTTGCTTGTTCTGCAAAAGCGCTAACATTTCTAGCTTTTACACCATCTTTTGGACAATATGACCTTTGGTTTGCTATTATAAGATGATACTAATTTAAAAACTTTAAATAAATAATCAACTTCATTTCAAAATTCAGATACGTTATATTTTGGAGACCCAAGCAGTGAATACATCAGTGAAACTAATATGTGTAATGAATCTTGAGACTTTAGACCCTTTAGTATTGAATTGATGTCTGGCTTTTTAGAGTTAGGGTAGGAATGGTTATTGGATGGTTGGAGTAGTGGCATGTAGTTTCTGTCCAAGGTTTTGATACAAATTAGTGTAAAGTGATCTCTATAAAATGAATGATTTTGATTTCCTTTTTTATTCTTCTTTCAATTAAAGAATAATCTATCTATACCAGAATTCCATTTCGAAACTTTTTTTTAATTCTAAAAGATATTACTAGGTTTTTATTTCTTACAAATTTCAGCTTAATATTGACTTAAAACAAATAAAAAATTAGAGAATCAAATTAAATTTACATTATTTTAGATTTTGAAATTCAATCGTCATTCATGATTCAATGTAATTTTTTTAGGTCTAATTTTTATTAATGGTATTAATGATATTTTAAAAATATTTTTAAAAAGTTTTTCTAATAAAAGGAAAATTAAAAAAAAAAAAGTGTTTCTTTAAACAAAACAAAACCAAGTATTTTAAACAAAGAATAGCAAATATTATCCCAATATACATTATTTGATAATTTATTTAAATACAACCATAATTTCACTACTTTTTCAGTGTTTAAACAATTATAGATACAGTGGAAATATATCACAAAAAAAAGAAAGGTAGTGAGGAGGCATACTGGCAGAATTTTTTTTTCACATAAAATTGCAACTTTCTAATATTTAATTATACAAATTAATTCCTAATAAATTCTAAAGCAGCAATCAATGCACGCCAAACATTAATCTCTGTTAGTTTTTTTTTTAAGATCATAGATGTTGAAAGAGAAGTTATCATCTACCATGTTTGATATATTATATTTACTTGGTGTGATCACCAACCTAAGTGTGGCCCAAGGCCATTTTTACGTGCTCGTACCTGGGCTTTTTATATTAGGTGTTACACTTCACCTAGATGAGATGCGCTCCCGAGTTAACGAGCCCCACCTGCCCGTGGCAGTTAAAGGTGAATGCAATGATTTTGACTTGGATTTGAACTCGCGAAAATTTAATACCATGTTTGATATATGACACCTGGGCTACATCAATAAGTAAATAAATAATTAAATAAATACTTGAACAGTCCAAACATTTGGAATAATTATTTTAAATTGTGGAATTGATCAATCATTGAATGTGGAAGGCCATTTGAGTTCAAAAGTTAACCTATAAATAGATATAGTAAATTTATCAGTAGTAAAGATTATTCCTTGATACAAATGTTTTTAGAAAACATTAAATGAATTGTTTTATCAGATTTATGATTTTCAAAGAATGTTCATTGTTCAAGTCTTCAAATTTAATTTAACCCTTTAAACCCTAAAGAACCGTTATATATCGACAAAAGAAGACACACACACACAACAACGTTATTTTAACCCACACCTTTGGATCCTGACTTATTATATTACCAAGTAGTCACTCAGAGCCGTTCCGTTCTACCAAAAAAACATACTAGGGTCGAAATGTCAGTGTGTCTTTTTTGCCTTTAGTTACTAAGGCCGATATATCGGTCCTAAGGGTCGAAAGGGTTAATAATAGTAATTTGATAATAATAGTAATAATGGCGTTAAATCATAGCAACAGTAACAGTAACATACTAACACAATAAATGTTAAAATTTGAAAATGAACGTTGTGTGTTTAAACGGCCTGGTGGTGGTAAAGATATAATTTAATCTATCAAATAATTCATGAATAAAAAAAACTATTTATTTAATTTGCAAATATAAATAACCATAAATTGTTTTTTTATTTATTTTTTAAATAAATAAATACTTACCTTTGAACCTTTCTTCCCAAATTTCGCTTTTGTTTTTTGTTTTTTTAGTTATGCGTCCCTTGTTACTATGACAACAAACAAGTTGTTACGGACAACAAGTTTGATCAAGTAAACAAAAAAATCAACGGTCCAATCAAAAACCAGTTTACAAATTTAGTCTACGAATCACGTGAACACTCCTACTTCCGCTTTTATAAAAGACATTACGAACATTGAAAAGTATTTTTCAGAATTCGAATGAAAGACGATCATGGATTATTCTTGATATTTCTTCTCCAGTCGCTCGGAATATTTTACCCTAAAACGAATATATTTATATTTTCTAACTTTTCTTCTGTTTTTTACACCATGAATGTAACGTTAAAGTCCACGCTTGTTGTTTTGATGGTTTTTGTGTGTTATTGTTGTTGTCTAGTTTCATCTTTTGACATCTCAAAAAAATCAACTTTATCCGTAAGTAAATAAACTTATTTCGTTTTCAATTTGCTTAAATCATTTTTTTTTTTCGTTGTGAAAAGTGCCCCAAAACACGTAAACGATCTCTGTGTGATTATGGTGTTGACTGTTGATGTAATGGTGTTTGGGTGGTTGTGGTGGTGGTGGTGTGTTTGGTGGTGTGTGTGCCTGTGCCATTATGCCCATTTCCCTGTGTTATTGTTATTAGCGTGGGTGATCGATTTTAATTTAGCCTAAACAATTTATGCCCACTCACTACTGCTGGGGAATCTTCTAGTTTAGTGTTTGCACTTTTCTACTTCGTAACTCTAAGTTGGTGTGAAATCACTCTAGTACAAAAAAAAACTTGCTTTGTTTTTCTTATGAAATTTCTTAACGGAGCTTATGAATCTACCAATTTAACAACTAAAGTAAAGAAACAAAAAAGTGTTATTATTTTCAAAAATTATGCCACGTATGTTTGGTTTCAACAAGAAGGAGCAACAACAACAACAGAGAGCGCTTTTCGATATGCTATGGGGATTTTGAGGGAGATCATGAACGTTTCCTCACCCAGCCACTAGCCAGCTTATTTTTGATCTCAATGCGAGGTGACATCGATTGGCCTGCCCCCCCGCCCGGTCACCTGATTTAAATCCGTGACCTTAAAAATGCAATTCGTCAATAAATTAGTGTCATTTCACTTGAAATGATCCGCCTTTGACAGAGTTTAAGTCTACAATAATATTTGATTGAATTAATTTTCAAAACTTAACCCTTTAGACCCTAAGGGGCCGGTATATCGGCCTTAGTAAACAAAGCCTAAAAAAGATACACTGACATTTGGAGCCTAATATGGTTCTTTAATAGAACGGCTATGAATGACTACTGATGCTAAGTCAGGCTGTGCTCTGTGCGTGTGCGTGCAGGCTCCAAAGAAGGGGGTTAAAATATCGTTGTGTGGTATTGTTGGTGTGGTGTGGTGTGTGTACTGACTGTGTATGTGTCTTCAAATCGCTTGGGCCGATATATCAGTTCTTTAGGGTTTAAAGGCTTAATGAAACAGAATTGAATTGCATTATGTATTTTTCAAAAATAAAAAAAAAACACATTTTTGCTTCTTTATTTTATTTGTCTTTTAAACCTACAAATCTGTCAGATCATTTTGTTCACTGATTTTCTATAAACGAATATTTTAGCCTTGAGTTTTGCTTGCTTTTTGTTTGCTATAATTCTTTTTCATTTTAGTTCTTTTTTTTATCCAAAAGGATAAACTTTATAATTAAATTATAACTTATAATTCATTTATTTCGGCTAGAAATAGTTTCCTATTCTCAATTAATTTTTGTGACATTAATTTTGGGAGTGAGTCAGTCACGAGTCAGTGAGTTGTTAGTGACGACACAACAACACACGTTGTGTCATCACTAACTCACCCCCTGACTAATTGTTATTTTGAGCTATAAATACTATCCATTAAATAGAGTTTAAAGGTCAAATTTTAAATTAGAATCCACTTCAAAATTTGATTAAATTTTTTCTAGGTCAATTTTTTTCATAGTTCTTAATTTTTTTTTCTAAATATTGATTCATTTATTTATTGAACCAGCGTTTAGTGTATTAATAATCCTATAAACAAAGATGACCATGCAGGCAAGAAATTGACAATCACCGAAGGCTGTTGTGTTGACTCCGTGTCTACACTTAACTATATATATA
>JAUZSX010303294.1:0-12889 GCA_034780655.1 Idiosepius hallami | reverse complement strand
TGTAAAAAGCCTGGGTAAGAGCATGTAAAAATGGCCTTGTGCCAAACTTGGGTTGGTGCTCACCAAGTAAATATAAAAATATAATATACAAATATATAGAGAAAGAGAGAAAGACAAAGAGATGGATTGATAGATGTATATTTCAATACATAAGAATAATAAAGATTTTCTAGTTGACCTTAATTATTAATTATTGTGTTTATTTTTTATCATTACAAAAAGTCTGTGATGCCAAAGAGCCTTTCGGCCCCTAGGGAGCTTACGCCGCCCCACAGTTGTGGGGTCGGCTAGGGACCCCAGCATGGCCCGGGTCATTTATTATATTTACTTGGTGAGCACAAACCCAAGTTTGACACCAGGCCATTTAACGTGCCCTTACCCGGGCTTTTTATGTTCGGTGTTACACTTCAACTAGATGAGCTGCTATCCCGAGTTAATGAGCCCCATCTGCCTTAGGCTGCTAAAGGTGAATGTAATAGTTATGACTGGGATTTGAACTTGCGTAATACGATCTCAGAGATTGAGCTTCTACCAATGCTCCACCGTCCCTGCCCGTTTCATATATGTTTGTCTATGGATATAGATTGTGTTCTTTCAAATAGAAAAAAAAAGCCTAATTTCTCTGTAAAGTTCAATCTTAGAAAAGAGATCAATTGAAAAGCTTGAGTCGTTTTGGTTTCAGTCAACTTAACTCCGAGGGAAGTGCATAGATAATCAGGCTTTTAGAACCTGCTATAGACGGCTGATATCCTGTCAGCCTTTTGGTGCCAACGTTTGTAAAAGCCTGTTTGTAGGAATAACTCAAAGAATTCTCTGTGGCAACAAGCATCCATTGCTGACCTCTTATTCTTCCAATATATATATATATATATATGTGTATGTAAAATACACACACATATGGTATTTTCTTGGTTGAACACAAACCCAAGTTAGGCAGAAGGCCATTTTTACGTGCTCTGTATATCTGGGCTTTTAGCATTCAGAGTTACCCTTCACCTAGATGAGTTGCTCTCCTGAGTTAATGGGCCCCATCTGCCGAGGCAGCTAAAGGTAAAGTCAAACATTTTCTCTGAGCTGATATAATAACAATTGAGTACTGAAATTTTGGTGCCTTTAGCTAGATTTTAAGGTTATTTTCCAGGATAAATCTTTAAATTAAACTTTCTGCGCAAGCATGTTTGAACATACGTAACTCAAAGATATAGGTCTATCTATCCATCATTATATATATGTGATTATGAAGGTGCAGTTAAGATGGAGCATTGGTAAAAGCACGTGCTCTGGAATCATATTACACAAGTTCAAATACCTTTGTCTTTACCTGAAGAGTGACTCATCTAGGTGAAGGGCAACACTGATAACAAAAGCCCAGGAATATAATAGACTTATAAAAAAATGGCCTTGTGCCCAACTTTGGTTTGTGCGCAACTAAGTAAATATAATGATGTTTAGGATCAATTTGTTGGTGGGTCATTGCTCAAATTTACAATTAGAGTGTTCAATATGAATTATAGAGCATGTATAGTAAATAAAACCACATATGAATAAGTGGCCACTGTTGACTGTCAGTTTCACTCCTGCATGATCATCAGACTACTACAATCCAAGCATGCTCCCCTTCTCCTGCAGGATTATAAAAGAATGTGAAAAGTGTGAAAACTATGGTGTGAGGACCCTGCAGATATGAAACTAACAGCCATCAGTGGCCACCCATTCCAGGTTTGAATTAATTATCTATCTATCTATCTATCTATCTATTATCTGTAGAGTAAGATTACCTATTTTTATAATTAGTGTGCTCAATATCAGTGATAGAGCTTGTATAGTAGATAAACGTATACACGGAGTCGACAGCCTTCAATGACTGACAGTTTCTCACCTGCGCAGTCTACAGACCAAAATTTATTGACCACATTCGCTGCAACATATATATGCTTGGCCCTGGAGTGAAACATACTGTATTGTGATGCCTATAAAAGAGAGAATCTTTTCTATTTTTATTCAATACTGATTTTGGCTCGAAATCAGCTGCAGAACTAAAGTAGAAAAATATGCTTTCCACAAGCTCTGATTGCTTGACTGTTTACCACAACATCTGTGCAAAAGAACAAAAAGAAAGGTTATCAAAAAAAAATAATTGTTCTTCGGCATTAAATGACCTAAAAAGGTTGATATGCCGTAAAACAAACTAAAACCACAGTCTGAGAAAATATGCATTTTAAGAAATAGTTTTGATATTTTATTTTTGATTTTAATTATTTAGACAATATTCCTTTGTACTGCGCAGAAAAATGGATCTGTAGTAATTCAAAACATAGAAGAAAAAAAGAAACCATGTTCTTTAGAAAGCGTAGCTCACACAAATGTATATCAAGTCTTTTGATGCTGTATGAAAGGTGAAGGCTACACGTCTTTTAAAGCACAAAGTAAAATGAGACGAGGAGAATGGTAAATGGAAAGAATGGTTAAAACAAAAAGAAAATAGAAACCAAGAGAACTATTATAAGTACGCAAAGGAAATTATAAAAAAAAAAGATCTTTTTGAAAAATGTTTATTTGTATCTGAGGAGGAGAAAAAATAACTAAACTTAAGATAATCAAATCTAACATTTGAAAACATGCATCTAAGTTTTTTTTTTATGATTTGTATGTACTCTGGTCGATCTATGAACGTATAGGCAAATAGGTAGGTATATAAAATGCATGTTTATGTGGTTTGACGGCAAAAAAGGATCAAAGATGGTGATTTCTTTCGGAAACACTTGGATAAACGGACTAAAAATAGTTGAATATGACAGGAAAGCGTTTTATATAAAAGGATGCGAGTCTGGACGAGGAAGAAGACTCGTATGAGGAAATGTCAGTTCAGTTTAAAACGTTTTGATCGGCTCACATGAGATTGACTTATATTGATACTCAATATATTTATTCAACCACAGATTCAAGTTAAGCACATTGTACTTTTTATAGTGAACTTGCATCTTCTTATACATAATGAACTCTTCCTCTTTCGAAGTCTTGGAGGCTGGGGAGAGTCTGGAGTCTGTTATGGTGGACTTACCTACTCTTACATAATGAACTCTTCCACTTTAGAAATATAAATCTTAGATAGAGGCTGGGAAGAGTCTGGAGTCAGTTGTGGTGGACTTACCTACCCTTACATAATGAACTCTTCCTCTTTAGAAATATAAATCTTAGAGACAGGGTAGAGTCTGGTGTCTGTTGTGGTGGACTTACCTACACTTACATAATAAACTTTTCCACTTTAAAAATATAAGTCTTAGATAGAGACTGGTGAGAGTCTGGTGTCTGTTATGGTGGACTTACCTACACTTACATAATGAACTCTTCCACTTTAGAAATATAAATCTTAGATAGAGGCTGGAAGAGTCTGGAGTCAGTTGTGGTGGACTTACCTACCCTTACATAATGAACTCTTCCTCTTTAAAAATATAAGTCTTAGATAGAGGCTGGGGAGAGTCTGGTGTCTGTTGTGGTGGACTTACCTACCCTTACGTAATGAACTCTTCCACTTTAAAAATATAAGTCTTAGATAGAGGCTGGGGAGAGTCTGGTGTCTGTTATGCTGGACTTTACCTACCCTTACGTAATGAACTCTTCCACTTAAAGAATATAAGTCTTAGATATAGGCTTGGAAGAGTTTGGTGTCTGTTAAAAGTATTAGTAGACAATATCAATAGTTTTTTCTTAATAAGATTAACTTAAATAAAATATGATTTAAGGAAACTAAGATTCATGAAAAAAATCTAGATTTAAAAACTAATATAAAATAAAAGAATTTCAGTGAATAAACAAAATAAAATAATCTCAAATTTTAGCTCAGATTGAATCTTAATTGTATAAAATGGCTTCATAAAGAAAAATATGATCTTTGACAATCCTTCAGATGAGGCTTGATTATATGTAATTCTATTTTTTGGACTGTTGTCCTCATCTTTAACATGGTAACCTTTACAATCCTTAAGATGAGGCTTGATTACTTGTACATCTACTTTTTGGACTGTTATCCTCATCCTTATCATTGTTATCTTCAAAATCCTTGAAATAAGGCTTGATAATTTGTACATCGATTTTTTGGGCTGCTGTCCTTATCATTGATACCTTTACAATCCTTAAGATGAGGCTTGATAATTTGTACATCGATTTTTTTAGACTGTTGTCCTTATCATTGTTACTTTTACAATCCTTAAGACAAGGCCTAATTATCTGTACATCTATTTTTGGACTGTTGTCCTCATCCTCATCATTGTTACTTTCAAAATCCTTCAGATGAGGTTTGATTATCTGTACATTTATTTTTTGGACTGTTGTCCTTATCGTTACCTTTACAATCCTTAAGATGAAGCTTGATTATCTGTAATTCTATTTTTTGGACTGTTGTTCTCATCTTTATCATTGTTACCTTCCCAATCCTTGAGATGAGGCTTGATTATCTATAAATCTATTTTTTGGGACTGTTGTTCTCATCTTTATCATTGTTACTTTAACAATCTTTGAGATGAAGCTTGATAATTTGTACATCTATTTTTTGGACTGTTTTTCTCATCCTTATGGTTATCTCCAAAATCTTTTAGATGAGGATTGATAGATTGTATGTATCAATTTTTTGGACTGCTGACCTCAGCGCCGTGCTTAGCCAATTACCAGCCCTGACATACAATGCACCTTGTGGTCCCTTTACCTAAAAAAAGTCAACTTGCCCCTCTCAACATACTGGAGTCTTCAACTATATATACATACATATACAAATATATATAGAAAGAGAGGACAGAAAGTTAGATGGATTGATAGATGTATATTTCTTGTGTTATAATGATTGTCTAGTTAATCCTAATAATTTATTATTTTGGTAATTTTTTGCATTACAAAAGATCTGTGATGTAAAGCTAAGGAGCCTTGTGAGCCCTAGGGAGCTTGCGCTCCCCCTGCAATTGGAGGGTCTTCGGGGGCCCTAAGCAGAGCCCTGGCTGTCCTCATCTTATTGTTATCTTGACAATTCTTGAGATTAGGCTTGAGATGATCAATAAATCTATTTTTGTTTAAAGAAAGGGTTTATTCACAAGGTTTAATTTCAATGGATGAAATACTTTGAAATAAGCCAGAGCAGACCACACAATTGTGGGGCATGGGCTGCAAGCTCCCTAGGAGCTGCAAGTTTCCTACGGGCCGCAAAGTTCCTTGCTTTACAGATCTTTTTGTAAAGGAACAAATACCAAAATAATCAATTGTTAGGATTAATTAGAAAATCATTATCACACTAGAAATATACATCTATCAATCCATCTAACTTCCTGCTTATATCTCTCTATAGTCGAAGGCTCCAGTAAGTTGAAAGGAGTGCAACTTGCCTTTTGAGGGTAAAGGGGCCACAAGGCATATTCTGTGTCGGGGCCGCTATGTACAGTACTGTATGCAGAATCCTAACTGATTCTGAATCAAACAAGCCAAGTTCGCTATTTATTTCATTAACATTGGTTTTCCCAGCAGAATTTCCTGGATCTGTTCGGCTTACCAAATGTCTTTAGGCAAAGGGGCAGTTCTTTAATGCAATAAGTAATAACAGACTGGTCTGAGTGGCAGCTCATTGGACGCTTAAGACGGTCAAGATTGAAAGTGCATTTTATTTATTGATAAAAAGGAAGCCAGAGGCTGAAAAATATTTGCTTCCAATCATGATGTGATGTAATTGGCATTTATATCCTCTACATTTGAAATTCATGAGTGATTTAATGAGACTAAATATGAGGCTCATTTCAAAAGTAATGCCTCCTATTGTTTTATATATATGGGCTGTTCAAAAAGTAATGTCTCCTATTGTTTTATATATATGGGCTGTCCCAAAAGTAATGTCTCCTATTGTTTTATATACAAGGGTTATTCCAAAAGTAATTGTTCCTATAGTTTTATATACATGGGTTGTTCCAAAAGTAATGCCTCCTATTGTTTGATGTACATGGGCTGTTACAAAAGTAATGCCTCATATTGTTTTATAAACAAAGATTGTTCCAAAAGTAATGCCTCCTATTTTTTAAAGTTGCAATGTTATTCCAAAAGTAATGGCTTCTACTTTTTGAAGTTACAAGGGTTCTTACAGAAGTAATGGGACTAATTTTCTAAGTTCCAAAAGTTTTAAAGTTGCAAGCGCTGTTCCAAAAGTAATGCCTCTATTATGTACAAGGGTTGTTCCAAAAATAACACCTCCTATTTATTTTTAAGTTACAAGGGTTGTTCCAAAAATAACGCCACCTATTTTTTTTTTAAGTTACAAGGGTTGTTCCAAAAATAACGCCTCCTATTTTTTTAAGTTACAAGTGTTGTTCCAAAAATAACGCCTCCTATTTTTTTTAAGTTACAAGGATTGTTCCAAAAGTAATGCCTCCTATTTTTTTAAGTTACAAGCGTTGTTCCAAAACCACTAAACACCCAATTTAGTGGCAAGAGTCATAAGAATTTGAACTTTATAAGCAGCCCCAACCCACATTTATAGATGCCTGTCTAAACGACTAAAGGTGCATTTAACCGCACACCCAGACACAAACTCTGGTATTTCCCGCTTTGGTATAAGATACAGTACCTGGTATTCTTAAATGGTCACCCATCTAACTACTGACCAGACTCAAGGTTGATAACATTGGTGACCTAACGGAAACCGGTGTCTTCAATGTGACTTTTAATGCCAAGACAGTTAATGTGTCTGATGAGCTTTTGATATTATTTTATTTTTAAATGAATGGACTTACTTAGTTCACTTGTTGGGCCAAAATTGCTGTATTAAAGTCATGTCTTGCTGGAGATTTTCTTTTTTATGAAAGCTAGTATTATATTTGAATATATATTTGGAAATAGTTCCTTCATATTTTAGGAGACAGATTTCCCCCCTTTTTTTTTAAAGGAAAGCTAGTATTATATTTGGAAATATATTTGGAAATAGTTCCTTCATATTTTAGGGGACAGATTTCCCTCTTTTTTTTTTAAAGGAAAGCTAGTATTATATTTGGATATATATTTGGAAATAGTTCCTTCATATTTTAGGGGACAGATTTCCCCCTTTTTTTTTTAAAGGAAAGCTAGTATTATATTTGGAAATATATTTGGAAATAGTTACTTCATATTTTAGGGGACAGATTTCCCCCATTTTTTTAAAGGAAAGCTAGTATTATATTTGGATATATATTTGGAAATAATTCTTTCATATTTTTGGCATTGTAGAATTTTCTCCAGGTATGTGCGTGATCGCCACAATCCAGGAGAATGTGCTTTACAGTGTAGTGCTCTTGGCATGTTGTGGAATCTCAGGGGGAAGGTGGTTTCTTTTCCATGGAAAAAGGAGTGGGTAATCTTTTTCTCATTGTTATTCTGAGATTTATATTTGAATAAAGAAACCAACACTTTGTCCATGTGTGCAGCTAAAAGCCAATTTTAATTCGTTTAATTTCAATTCCTTTTCATTTATATTTTTTAAAACTTCTTCTTTTAAACGATCCATTCTACGCTTTTCAAAACGAATGTCGGGCCTAATCTTGTGAGCTCTTGAGAAACAATTAATGGATTTTCCGTTCCCACTGATGGCTTAAACTAATTTTCTTAACGCAAAAATAAAACCATGAAAAGCGAAACAAAAGGCAGAAGTTTTCCCCCCCCCCAAATCCCTGGTGAAATGCTATCCAATTACGGAAAAGCTTTTGCAATGGAATTTTTTTGCTCTTCTAGCTGAATACTAGTCCTACGTAGGATACGAGTCAATTAAGTGGACAATGAAGAAATTATCCTTCTCTGATTTATTTTGTTGTATATTAACCTTTTTAGGTCATTTAATGGCGAGACTATATATCCGTTGTATTTTCTGCTCAATATGCGCAGCCTTAACATGTGGCATTTAATTATAAAAAGAAGGGGTAGGCAGCCCTTATTATTTTCAGCCCGAAAGTCCATAACACTTTAAACCCTTTCTGGTTAAGCAAATATGCACAGATCACCTGCTGCACAGCCTCTAAATGTGGCATGGAGGGAGCCCATAGTTTTTTTTTCTGCCCGAGAGCTAATAACACACTGTCTTTCTCTGGTTAAGCCAACATGCACAGATCACCTGCTGCACAGCCTATACAAGTGGTATTTAACTAAAAATGAGGGAAAGGATCCAATAACACTCAATCCTCCTCTGGTTAAGCCAACATGTATAGATAACCTGCTGCACAGCCTCTACATGCATTTAACTGTAAAAATGGATGGAAGAGGGATGGACCTCAGGTTTTTTTCTCCCCGAGTGCCCATAACACTTGCAGACCCAGCTTTGCTTCCACTGAATCATCTTGCATCGTTTATTTCCCTGCTTTCTTTCTTTCTTTTTATCCAATTTATCATATCTTTAACACTGTTTCGCTAAAATGTTATTTTTCTTTAACAATCTGAGCCCTGCTTGATTAGCCATCCGTAAGTCATAATAAGAATAATGTGCTTGTCAAAAAACTGTTTTTTTTTTTGTTTTGCTTTTAGAATAATTGATGCTACAAAACACAAGAATAGATATGAAAGAATATAAATATTTCATTCCCAACTCTTTGGGTTTACAATCTTGAAATCAATGTTTCCTTTAGGGACTTATCTTGTTGAAAAGACATCAACAGATACATTTTTATTGTCATAATTATTACTTACCAACAGTTTCAAAACATTTGAGATGGTTTGATATTTATAATCTTCGCTATAATGTTTTAGTTTTTATGGTAAAGACAATAAATAAAAAAATGACTTTTGAATAGAATTATTTAAGATAGAGCAAATCTTCCAAAACTAAAGATAGTTTTTTGTTGCTTTCATTGCTACAAACCTAAGATATATTCCAAATAAAGGATTCTCTAATATTATGAAATAATAGTTCATATCTCTCCTGATTTCCATATATACAAAACTCACCCAAAAGAATACTAAATGGTAAAGAAAATAAAAGAATGACTTAAGAATTCAATTATTTAAGATAGAACAACCCTTCCATTACTGCAAACAGTTTTTGTTTAATACTGCAAACCTACAATATATTCCCAATAAAGGATTCTCTAATATTATGAAATAATAGTTCATATCTCTCCTGATTTCCAAATATACAAAACTCACCCAAAAGAATACTAAATGGTAAAGAAAATAAAAGAATGACTTAAGAATGGAATTATTTAAGATAGAACAACTCTTCCATTACTGCAAACAGTTTTTGTTTAATACTGCAAACCTACAATATATTCCCAATAAAAAGTTTCTAATACCATATCAACCTTTTTTTTAGGTCATTTAATGCCAAGAACAATCATTGCAGACAGACATAGTTTTTTTGTTTTTTTTCAATAACACAGTGTTTGCTAGAGGGATTGTGAGGATTCATACCTTTACGGCATATCAACCTTTTTTAGGTCATTTAATGCTAAGAACAATCATTGTATACACACATAGTATTTTTTTTAATAACACAATGTTAGCTGGAGGAATTGTGGGGATTCATACCTTTCCCAAAGAACAGCTGGGATTCAAACTGGCGAAGCTCAACTGCCTACCCACTAGGCCAAGTGGACTTTTTCACTCATTTGTTAGTGTAATACAAAAAATAATATTAGCACACAAAGGAAAAAATATACAAAGATAAAAAATTGCAAAAATCTACAAAAAAATTATTTCTATTATTATTACTATTATTATTAGTATCATTATTATTATTTGTACAGAACCTTAACCCAATAAAGCAGAGTATATATTGCTCGTGGGTGGTGGAGTATGTGCAAGAGTGGAAAAAAAAGACAGAATTTGCTTTCAAAAAGAGTAAAATATTAAATTCAATTTTTTTTCTTTCTTTATCTTTTCTTATCCAATAAAAAAAAACAAAAATAAAAAATGCTTTTTAAAATTGAATTGAGAAAATTATTAAAGAAAAGTATGTGTAACTATACACACACACACATATATATATATATATATATATATATATATATAAATAAATGTGTGTATGCTGTTATGTATGCACACATGAGTGTGAAAATAGAAAGTAGATTGAGGCTAGTGGAAAAAATGCCTCTGCCTGATTTACTATGGAAATTTTCCAATATTCAATATTGACAACAACTAACAAGAGAGTGAGCCATGATTTGTGCATGACTAAACAAACCATGAATTGTAAAATCTTAGAGACGAGAATCAAAAAACAAACTTTTTTTTCCATTGAAATATTCACAAATAAAAAATGTCTGCATTGTGATAAGACGAATCGAAAAAAAAAAATAAAACAAAAAAAAAAACGCATTCTAAGGCTTATACATTTGCAACAGTGTAACCCTTAAGGGCAATAATACTTTTTACTACTTAAACAAGGTCTCTTTCTGCACAAATGTTGATGGAGGAATTTTATTCTTCTAAACTTAAATATGAACTCATACTTTTTTTGCTTCATTTAAGGGGGAAAAACTATATATATATATATATATATATATATATATATTAAATTTACTTGGTAGAGCACCAAACCAAGTTTGGCACACAGCCATTTTTATGTGCTCTATATAACTTGGCTTTTGAATTCAGTGTTACCCTTCGCCTAGATGAGTTGCTCTCCCGAGTTAACAAGCCTCATCTGCCCAGGGCAGCTAAAGTAAATGGTTTTGGCTGAGATTTGAACTCGCGTAATACGATTCCAAAGCCCGACCTTTTACCAATGCTCCACCGTATATATACATGGTATTCTCTACCCGAGTTTCACCATCAAGCTCGCCAGAATACCTATTAATATAGGTCTTAAAACATAGAGGACCTGTTTAAAACTCATATTAATAGGTATTCTCCTGACGATCATGATCTAAATGGGCACGTAAAAAATGGCCTTGCGCCTAACTTGGGTTAGTACTTGACTAAGTAAATATAATATATTGGGTGTTATTTCTATGTCTTTTACTAGCTCTAAGACGGTGATGGTGCGAATGGAACCAGACCACGAGGTGCACCAAAGATGAGCTACAAAGACCAACTGAAGCGCACTCTGGCAGCAACTGACATCGACCACTCCTTGTGGGAAGAGGCTGCCAGGGACAGGAAGGCGTGGAAGAATGCTATGCACTGTGGCAGGGAAGGAGAAAAAGAGAAGAAGCTTGGAGAAGGAGCTGAGAGCGAAAACAACCCCATCTCCCAGCCCTTCCCTGTGAACACTGTCCGTGGCTTTTCCGCCTTAGAATCGGACTGTACAGCCATATATCACATAGGCCCCCGATTAACTGAGGACATGACCCAATACTCAGATAAGAGTAGGAGCCAACAACGATGGTGATGCTAAGCACAAGCTTTGTATTCCAAGAGTAGAAAAGTGCCTGGAAATCAGTGAGAATTCTAGTGTTATAGCCCCGCCTCATTTGGTCCTGCTTTGTAATTTGCTTTGTGGAGGAAGATTGCCAGGAAGACATGTTTTATCTCCTTCCCTCTCTTAAAGATCTATCTTTCTTTCTCTCTTTATTGATTCTCATAAGATACCAGGGTCTTTTTATGGAGTCATGTTATTTCTTCTAAGGTCACCTCCTACTTTACTGGTTCTGAGCCTGATTTGTAGATCAGGAATAAGTATTTTAAAGATAATAATCACCTTAAATCACATATCTTGCCAGGATTGCCAGATTGGCTTTTTCAAGCCAAAATTTTAACAACCTGGCTTTTTTTGTAACAGTTTGGCTTCAAAATTTATATATTTTAAATTTGGCTTTATTCTTAATTTTACAGAATTACTTTCTATTTTTTAATTATTGTTAACTTTGGTCTTAAATTTGGCTTTATTCTTAATTTTACAGAGTTACTTTCTATTTTTTAATTATTATTAACTTTGGTCTTAAATTTGTTTTTTTTCTTAATTTTACAGAATTACTTTCTATTATTTAATTATTATCAACTTTGGTCTTAAATTTGGCTTTTTTTCTTAATTTTACAGAATTACTTTTAATCATTTAATTATTATCAATTTTTAAGGCTAAATGTTGATAATCTGGCCCTTTTCAATTTTTTATAACAGTTTGCCATCAAAATATATCATAGGTTTTGTTCTTCTGAAGCATTATAAGGTTATTAAGGCAAAGGTATAAGATTTTAAAGGCAGAATGATGCATTGTTTATAATGTTTGGTAATATTTCAGAATAAAAAAATCTATTTTCAAATCAGTGGCTCTCTTCATGCCTGTCTAGAATTTAGAAATGGAATTTTGATTCCGAAATATTACCAAATATATAAACAACACATAATACCACCTTTAAAATCTTAAACCTTTACATATTTGATTTTGTTTAATATTTGGTCATAAATTTGTTTTGTTTTTTTTTTCAATTTTTCATTGTATTTTTAATTATTATTTAATTATTGTCAACTTTTCAACTTGGTTATTATTTTCATCTTGTTTTTCCATTTAGTATAAAAATATACATTGTAATTTGTCCTTTTTTTTTTTATAATTTATCATATTGTTTGGACCATTTTTTTTTTTGCTTTTTATTTGGCCTTTTGCAGTTTATCTGGTCAGGCAACCCTGAATCTTACTGACTGACCATTCTTCTAAATGAATATTGTATTTGAAAAGTAGAAAAAACAACTTAGTTTATTTTCTCTATTTTTTTTTTGTCTTTTTCTCTACTGATATGATAGCTTTTGTCTAGTTTCTTTCTTTTTTCTTTTAACACAACCATTGTCTCCTTGCTATCACAATCGAGTAAACAACAACAAGAGAGAAGAAAACTTACAGAAGCCAAGATGATAAGAAATTAATAAAAAAAAAAAAAAAAAAAACAAGAGGAAATAAATCATTAATATTTTGGATTACCAAAAATAAATTTTAATGATATTTTTGATTTCACAAAAATATAT
>JAUZSX010303284.1:0-12890 GCA_034780655.1 Idiosepius hallami | reverse complement strand
ATGTGTGTGTGTGTGTGTGTCTGTGTGTGTGTTTGTACATGTGAGTGTTTATTAACACATAAACAAAAAGATAGACAGGTTGACAGCCAAATAAGTATAGCGTATGTAACTAAGGGAAACACAACGAAACCCGCTTTATCTTTGTGTATTTCATCAAAAACTATTAATATCAATTCAAAAGAAAGTTTTTCGAATTCTATAGATTTAATAAAACATACACAATACTTATTTCAAGTAAAAAAACATCTTTTTTATTTATTTGCTTATATTTCAAGAGTACAATTATGGAATTCTATGAATCAAAAATTCATTATGTTTGTGATTAAGTTGTTATTATCAACAGTATAAAACCATTACGATGCATTGTGTCGATAATTTTGATAAGAATGGTGTATAATTTATTTGAATAGATATAATGTATCATGAATATAATTTGAATAATATTATTTGCTTTATAAATCATTTTACGCAACTAATAAGTGTAAATTATTGTAAGTAAATTGTGAATAAATACATTTAGACCATAGAAAATATATCAAAACATATTTTCAAAGCCAAAAATCAGATATTCTAAAAAACTGTTTGTTACTCATATTATAAGTTAAAAAATAGTAACATATTCAGTAAAATCAAAAACAAAATATGTGTTAGTCTATTTTACTTTCAAATCAACCTTTTTAAAAATTAGTTAAAATTCCCTAACCAAAAATTTAATTAAAATATAAATCATTCTAAAAATTTATATTTTAATTTAATATGCTGATCTACGAGCTATATTAAAACAGTTATAATCACACTAGAAGTATTTTCCGGCTTCCTTAGGCAACGGGGACTTGCCAATAAGTTAATTAAAGAGGTCTATTACACAGAAAAGCAGTTAATGCTTTGTTTATACTAAATTCTTTCCTAATACTTTTTATATACTAAATTCATTTCTAATACTTTTCTCTTCTAAATTCATTTCCCGATGATTTTTTTTACAAAATCATTTCTATTGCGTTTTAATGCTAAATTTATTTCCGGTGCGTTTACCTACTAAATTCATTTCTGATACTTTCTTGTAATAACTACTGTGTTTTTTTTTAATGAAATACAGGATGTAGAGTCTCATACAAACACGAAAATCTAATTTTTTTAAAAAGTAAATAGATACATCGGACAACATTTGTGCAATGTTGAGTCAAGAATTATCCATAAAAGTATTTTAAGCACGAAAGCATTACAAAGTTTACTCATCCTAATATGATAGACATTTTTTTTCCAAAAGTAATGCAGCTACTTTTTAAAGCTAATGTTACCAAGTTGAAAATTTACGAAAATGGGAGTGGGACCATTGAAGTTAGAGACCTTTTAATCTTCATAAGTGATTTTTCAATTGCATTTCCACCATTTTCAATATACTTTTGCTAGCGATGAACGAGGCGGCCGATTTTTACGTCCGGAGTGCCTTTGTCACTCACCTCTCTGCCGCATCTCTAAAACTGACAAAACCATCTCCTAACGTATCCGATATCATTTGCTTCATCTTCATAAGCGTCCAATAAGTACCGTTGACTGATTCGATTTTTTCTGCATGGAGAAGTTCAATGCCGCATATCTTCATCTGACACACGTCCATGACAGGAGTAGGTTTCTTAGAGTCTCAGAATGTTTATATCTACAAGAGAAAGATGAAACTTTCAAGTCAGGAATACAGGGGTTTAGTCGTTATAACAATATAATAGCAGCCCCCTAATCTAATGGGACGGAATTAAAAAATAAAAGGCTTATGACCCATGTACTCTTGTACTCTGTTGAGAAATCTTATAAATTCCACGATAAGGACTTGTTCTTTTATTTTAGTCAGTGTAAATGCATCATGATGACTGAAGTAAAATTTTGAACTGATCATTGTTTGGACTAGTGGCTTGAGGACATTGTTCCTCGTTTGTTGTGTAAGTGAGAATCCACGAGTGTACAATTGATCTGGATAAGATTCTTGTAATTCCCTTAGAAAATATAAAAATCAAACTCGCGTCACAGAATGTTGAATGGCGTTTATAGCCCGAATCTATTAAATCAAGCCCAGAAGTTGGATAGTTGATGACAGCGTATTATCATTGAGAATTGATTTTCACACTTTTTTAACTCGCTTCCGATTTAATAGCCACATAAACGTGTGGACATAGAAAATATGAATTATAATGTGAGTGAATATTGTGAGAAGTGAGACGAATGAAGTTTGAAAAGGTTGTAAAAATTGACAGGTATAGAGCTGTATATAATTTTTTTTCCATTTCAACTAATAATGCTGCATAGTGCATAGGTTTTTCTTTTCTTTTCGGGTGGCATTCCCTAAATTCGTTACATCATCAGTTACTGCATCCTCCGTCCAATGGCTACTTCATTTAACGTGATATATCCAGCTGCGTGATGGAAACAAGCAGGAAACAACTGGGACGTCTTTATGAAACACTTTAACTTGTTTATTAATTATTATTTACACGTTGAATTAAATTTGAGGAGAGAAGAAAAGGAAATGAAAATGATGGGAAGAGGAAAAGAATAGAGCAAGAACTGCCCCGACCTCCACCTAAACCCCCTTGCAAATAATGCCCGCGACTCTTCCACTACCGGTTAGGCCTTGCAAGTGGTGTAAAACACAAATATCCGAGAAAATAGGGGACGGGTGATAGACCTAATACTCAAGACTCTTTACTATTCTTAGTTAAAGGAATAAGAACAGTCTACCGTGTAGCTTTATTAAATGGTCAAGTTACTAGACATATAAAGAGTATCGATTACTATATAAAAGTTGTAAACATCTAACAGCTGGAGATCAAAAGCATATTTAAAAAATACCCTAAAAATATATTTTGAAATAATTCATGACATATCTTAAATTATTTTTTTGTCGATGCAATCCTTGAGGTGAGGCTTGATAAAAGAATTATAATGCAAATTGTAGCCCTCATCTTTTTATAAATTGAACTATTATTCTTTGTAGTAAGATTGCTTAAATTTATAGTTAGAGTTCTCAATATCAGTGATAGAGCGTGTATACTATTTAAATAAAGACACGAAGTCAACAGCCTTCGTCAGTATCTTGCCTGCAGGTCATCAGGCCCAAAGCTTGATGACCGTACAGGCAAGAGACTGATACTCACCGAAGGCTGTTAACCCCGTGTCTACTACACTTAACAGTATTAATTGAACTATATAGATATACTTATATTCTTCTTGTTTCAAGTAGTATGGAAATTAAAAAAGAATTCATGGAATTTGATCAATAAATTTGATCCCCGTAATAAGTTGTAGTTTTTTGTTCTAATTTACGCAGAGAATGGCTTGTTTGTTGTTAACAATTCGATATTCACTTTGACGATTCATTTTATCTGTTCCATAAGGTTCTGAATGGAAAATAACTTCCTCAAATACTTTTCTAAACTTAACTGAAACTTTCGATTCAATCCACTGATATATTATACTTACTTGTTTTGCAATAGGCTTGTTTGTTTGCTCATCAAACATCGAAATATTAACCTTTTTAGGTCATATAATGCAGAGAACAATAATTTGTGGTAAACGTTCTTTCGTCCTAACGTAGTTTTTTTATAATCCATCATTTACTGTTTAATCCAAAGCTGAAAGGTTTGTAAAACCAACACGCATTTCATTATAAGGCAGACTGAAAAATTCCATCTCCCAAATAACTGCTAGGAGGTGAACTTTTCTAATTGCACTTCTTTTCATAACCGTGTCTTGGTAAAATTCTGGAATTGAACGTAATAAGCAGATGTATTTTTTTTCTATTTTACTTATTTTCCCCTGGGTAGAATTTTCATCTGATTGCTTTATTTATTTATTTTTTTTTTTTTTAAACGAAGTTATGTTGAGATGCTGGACAGAACTAAGAAAGTAGCACTCAGGTAGTTGAGAGAATGAACAGAAGACCAGTAGCAATAATTGTATTGGAAATAAAGGAGGGACATAACAGGCAAAATAAATTAAATAAGAAGAGGAAAAAATAGGTCAAATTAAATAAGAATGAAGGGAGGCACAACTTAGAATATGTACAGACAACGAGGAAAAAAAAGGGAGACAAAACATAATTTAATTTTTCTCTCCAATTTTTCACGGGTCACAAGACGCAGATAGATATAAGGAAAAACTTGAAGACATCGTGTTAAGAGGCTAAAACTTTAGAAATATCGATTGTTGTCCCATTTTTGGTCGTTATTCCATTATGTAAAACAATGGGTTTTTATTAAGTGCATTTTTTTCTTCCATTGACAAAAGAAAGTTTGTTAAAGAAAAGTAAGCCTTAGGGAAAAATAAGTATGAAAAAAAAATTGGAAACGTTTAAGCCTATTACAATCAAATGAATTAATGAAGGAGTCAGTAAGGAGATTATAATGAATGCAATACATGATAAAATAATCGAGAGAAATTTAAAAATAAATGGCCTAAAAATAAGAAAACTTAATTTACGTTAAATATAATGCCCAGTTTTATGAGGACAATGTAACAATTGTAATAACAAGAAAGAGAGAAAAAAAACTGAATTTAAGACAAGAACACTAACAATAAGGGTTAAAAAAAATACACTAAAAACATATCAAAGAAAAAATAACAACATTGTAAGACGGTAATGCCATAAATAATGACAGCAGTAGCAACCAAATTAACAATGGTGTCAATAATAATATTGAAAACAACAACATTAGTATTAATCATGTTTTGTTTAAAAACTGTAAATACACGTTGGAGATTCTTTACCAGATCGGTACATCTAATAACGCTAAGTTATATAAATGCAGTTTTGTAGCTCATAGATTAGGTTCAAATATTCAATTCTTAAAATATTCAGTTTAAATATTCAATTCCAATGATGATTTCTAAAAAAAGATTAAACAGATCTGGATAGAAATGCCAAGTTATTCCTATTATGTTTGGTGTGGTTTGTTTCTGTTTTACGGTCTATCAACCTTTTTTATATCATGGACAACCATTTTGTATTAAATATTCTTTTTGAATGACACAATGAGCATTATTTAAACAATAGCTTGAGGGAATGTGTAAAATGGAACGATTAGGATTTGAACTCGCGTGTTACAATTCGAAGTCCACTTGCCTACCCATTCGGTCAAATAAACTTCCCCAACTTTCTCATTAAGAGGAACGACAACTAGAAATAATAATAATTAAAACTAGTTTTGTCCCATTCAAAATTCCAGGTAAAAGTATCCAAACAGTGTCCTTGACATTAAATGGATATGTCTAACTAACCTAGAATGAATATGTACGTGTTAGAGGAAAACAATATGCAACTTTTCGTTTCTGATTTTACTAAAAAAAGTTAATATTCAAAACATTTAAAAGAACCGTATATTAAGCGCAATATCAGTGACTCACGAGTAACATTACATTCGTCATAAGCTTGAGAGAAGGTTATACTCAGCTATTTCATTATTCTATATCCTTTTTTTTGATACATATTTTATTTCACAAGTCCGTGTCGTGTTATCACTGCTCCAAATATCAACTATAACAGTCTGGAAATGATATTCACAATTTGAGTAATTTTTCTATTCCCTTTCATTTTTTTGTCTTCTAATATTCAAACTCGGACTTTTGGCAATTATAAAAATGACCCTATGATCCACATATAGTTATCTGGGGTTATGTTAATTTACTAGATTATGTATATTAGCACAAGTTATTAGAAGACTGTAATATCAAAAGTCTTCTTCACGCATTATTCACCACATAAGGCACCTCTGGCACAAGGCTCTTTATATAATTCGAGTGTGGACATGAAGGATTGCTTTCCTTTCTATAATTCGCGAGTGGATATGAAGAATTGCCCCATTCATGATAAGTGGGAGAGGGGAATGTTGATATCTGTTTTTAACTCGACAAATACCAGGCAAACACGAGAAACGTTTCAGGCTTGTAGTTAAAATAGGAACAGAAATTGATCAACAAAGAAAAAATAAAATACTCTTTAAAGAAAAATTTAAAAATGTCAGCAGTTTTCTCAAGCTGCGCAAAATGAAGAAGGAATGCTTATTTTAAATTAAATGAAATGAAGACCCTGTGGTAGAATATTAATACTATGAGCGGTCCGGACCATTCAGCCAATAAGCTAGCGATAAACTAATTAGCCACGTGACTTAATATGATCAATGTTTCGAGGGTTGTACAAGGATCTAAATCCTATAACTTAAGGCAAGTAATCAAGTTAAATGTTACCTAATAGCCTTACTGAGCGAAAGAAAATCGTTCAGACTCTGTTTATCATCTCTAGATTATCTCTAAAAAGAAAAAAAAGATCAAAAAATGTTATAAACAAAAAATGCAAACAAAATAAGGTTTAGGATTAGAGGGTAATAGAGGAATAAATTGGGAGAAAAGATGTGTAAAGTAAAATAGTGACAAGGAAGGAAAGAGTGCGAGAGAGAGGATAGAAAAATTAAAACAGAAAAGCAGATTATCTGCGTATCTATAAAAGAAAGAATGTGTATGCGTATGTGTAATACCCTCTATAGACAGGGACAAATCTATAACTAGTATAACAGTTACCAGATGTGCCTGAGGGAGACTAGTGTAGAATAATGTAGAGTAGAAACATCAAAAACCTACTAAGAAGAGGACAAAAGTCTGAATAAGTTAATTCCTAAATAAACAAAATTTACCCAAATAATTTTCGGCTTTCAAAAAATCAAAGCAGATCTTTAAGGAGAAAAAAATTGGAATTACAAAAAACAAAAAACAAAAAACAAAAAACAAAAACAAAAACAAAACATTTATTTAAATTAAAAAAATATTTACGTAAAAAAAACAATGCAATATTTTAATGCAAAATTTGTCAAATTAGTTTTAAACCGATTATTTTCTAAGGAGGCTTAAACATAAAGTCTAAATAAAAACTGTTAGAAACAAAACTGTTTATTGATTTTCAAAATTATCTGCCTAAGCCGTTCTAGAAAAACCGTTTGAATATGGGCCGGTTTCTTAAACAAGAACCACATAGAATTTAATCTTTTACAGTTGATATATAAAACATATTGCCATAAAAAAAAACAAAAAAACTTATTGGTTTAGTATTCCTTAAGTCGACCCAATCGTATCATAAGAGTTAGTTGTGCGAACAACTTTAAAATAAAGAAAATAACAAGCAAATAATATAAAAAAAGGTATCTACGTTTCTTCCCTACTCTAACCAGTAGTTTTAAAATGGATTAGATTTGGTTGGATCATTTTAAGATTGTAAAGTGATGAACCCGAAAGAGTTTTAAAAATCGCTAAGGGTACACCATGTGGCAAGTGGTTCTCCCTCAATTTGCTAATTTAATGGTTTAGTATGCCTTAAGTCGACCCAATCGTATCACAAGAATTAGTTATGCGACCAACTTTTGGAATAATTAAAATAGATAAGTCGGTTCCCATTAGGTCTTTATTAATCGTAATATGCAATAAACGTGTCACTATGCAATTATTGTCTTTGTATAGGTATGATAAATGAGGCATAATTACAAGACACCTACTTGTAATATGATAATTTCAGTTATCTTGTCAATTTTATACTGCAGTGAATGTTCAAAGAAGAAAGAGAATTTATTGAATCGATGTAAATTATTTGAGCCAACACTTCCGAGTTAGAATATGCTGTTTTATCTATTGCTCATAAGTTTTAGTTATTTAATCAATTGTATAGAAATACTTGTAAACAAATAAATCTGAATATAATCAATTAACTGTAGATAAATGAAAACGCTGTTAGCTCTAGAAATACTCAGTTTTATCTTTTCACGTAAAAGTATTTCCCCAGTAAGGGTATTTCCCAAGTAAGGATATTCCCTTAGGACACAAGCATCGTTCCATATGTAATTGCATGTTTTTTTAGTTATTTTTAGTTTCTTTTTTTTTTAATATATTTAATTTTTTTTACATTGTCATCACCATACTGAATGGACCTTTGACATTTTTTAATAGGAACTCTATTTGTTTTAGATCTTTATTGGTTTCGTTTGGGTGAAATCATTATTAATATTATTTACTATACAATAATCATATTTTAAAAAATCATGATGAATTATACGAATTAATTTTTTTCCCTTCAACTTTTATACTGGCGTTTTTTTACAATTACTTATACATTTTGATTGTTAGATTTGGTAAACTAGTTTGTAGATGGTGATCGTTTTTGCCCAAATTATATAAATGGATGCCTATTTGTGAAGTTGTCTGCTTTTAGATAGCCACAATGCCAATCCAGTTTATTCCTTTCATTGATATATAATGTGCTGGAAAAATGGCGTCTGTCATGAAATAAAGAAAATAACAAACATATAATATAAAAAAAAAGAATCCATGTTTCTTCCCTACTCTAACGAGTAGTTTTAAAATGAATTAGATTTGGTTGGATCACTTTTAGATTGTAAATTGCTATTCTTTTTTGAAAAAATTGATGAACCCGAAAGAGTTTAAAAAATCGCTGCAGTACACCATGTGGCAAGTGATTCTCCCTTAATTTGCAAATTTAATGACTTAGGCTATTGCTTCAATAACGTGAGACAAGATCCGACGCACCTATGATGAGAGCCTTATGAGATTTGCATGCTTAAATCAACAAAAATTAAATCATTCAAATTTAGATGATTTGTCTTTAGATTAAAAGCACAACTTCCTTAAATTACTGGCTAATGAAGAACTCCACTCAATATTATTTAAACCAATATTTTGGAACTTCCATTTAATTTAAGTGGCTGTCCAATACTTTAAACTTATCCATCACTTTGGACTGAGTAAAAAGTATCAATTTACTACAGTTATTAAGTTTTGAATACACCTTTTCATAATTTCCCTTTTTCTATCATCAGTACTTATACTTTACATGTAAACTCATCAATAGAACTACTTATAATAATGATAATAATAAATAATAATTGCGGGTGTGCAAGTGGAAGTAGTGGGGCAAAAGATCAGGGTGATCATTGAATGAAATGGTTGCAGATTTTCTCTGGAAATCAACGGAGACTTGTTGTCACTTTGTATCCAGGAAAACCAATGGTTGCTGGGTGTAAGAGCACCTGGTGATTGGTGTGAGTCCCCGTTATAATAAAAATAACAATGATGATAATAATAACATTATTAATATTAATATTATTAGTATTAGTATTAATGATAATAATAATAATAATAATTATAATAATAATAATAATAATAATAATAATAATAATAATAACTGAATAATCATGATCAAGACAGGGAGCCTTAAATCACTGACTGCAAGGGATATGTAAATGCTGCTTTTGGAAGTGAAAATCAGTTGGCAGAATCTAGACTCTGCCAATTCCAGGTGCGAGAGTGGTAAATCGGTGAAATCCAGAGGAGAAGTAGTACCATACAGTCTTTGAAAGGAATGGAGTGGGTTGTGCTGTTGCATCGCGAAGAGACTTGTTGTCACTCTGACTTCAGCGAAAACTTTTCACAACAATTAGCATACACTTGCTTGTTATGACCGTTATGTGAGAACTGAAATACTAATGATAATAATATATAATAAAAATAATTCAACTAGAAATTATAAAAACAACTTATAATTGGCTAAATTTCTATTTTTTAATCATGGTTATCGTATTTTTTAATTAAAAAAAAGATATCTAATTGAATAATTTTAAAATCTAATAGTTCTAATAGTGTCAAGATATAAATTATTTCACATTATGAATGGCAATATATTCAATTATCTAAATATTTAAATATTCTTAACTCCCAGCATTTGTAAAGAAAAGCTCTACAAAACAAAAAATAGATGAAAAAGAATCTAATAGTAAGATTTCGTGTATTTACTTGGAAATAAATACTTTTAAAACCATAATATTACATACAAATCTAGAGAAAAACACTGATAAGAATTTAAAGTTCTGCTTGTGACATTTAAATATTATCAAATGAAAAAAAAAACACCTATTTTGATTTCGAGATTATTTTAAGTTTGTTGGTTCCATTTGTTCCACATTTCCGACACTCCCTTCAAGAACATATGGACAGTAATTTATTACATACTTCTTCTGGCCAGCGGGTATCCTATACAAATATGTGCTCTTCCCAAGCCAGGAGGTTAATAACAGCTGAAAAAATAGCCACAAGTCAAACTACCTGACATTAAATGTGTGTCTTGGTAAATGTCTTTTTTGGCAAGATATTCGTCGATTTAAGTTTGTTTTGACTGGAGGCATTGATAATCGGCGAATAAAGTTTTGTTGCCATGTAAGCAGGTGGTCGTAAATGTTTAATCACTTGATCCAAAGTCCATTTTTAAACAAATATTTCTTTTTGTATATCATCAAAATAGATTTTTGTTCAATAATAAAGAGTATTAGCTGGAAAACAAATAGTTGGTCAAAAGGTAAAATATACACGACCTTTTCTTTTCTTGACCTTACAACAATTGAACTCTTTAGTTCTTTTATAAGTCTAAAAGTTTCTGAGTGAACTTTGATATCCCTATAAACCGCAACTATAATAATAAAAATAGAATCTAGACGAATCAAAAAGTAAACGGTTCACTTGAAAAATCTTACTTATATTTCATTTAATCACTGTGTAAAATATCAGATGTAAAAGCCAGAAAAATCTTAATTATTTGTAATTCGTTCCTGAAATAAAACGCTGACGATATCAAAATTCATTTAAGGAATTTGATCACTAAATTTTATATACAAGCATGTGAAAGATGTTTTTTTTTTGTTATCCTAAATGATCCAGAAAGGAAACTCTTTGGTGTGTTGTCTCCTTTTGGATATTCCCAAGGACTATCCATTCTATTCCCTGCATAAAGTTGTCACGTGAAGTGAACAAAATTAGTTTCGCCTAAAAACCTATAACGAAACAAATTTCCATATCTCTATCCCTACAGATAATGGTTTTGCTGGGATGTGAGAATGCATTAAACTAAACTTATTATTAACTTCATTAAAAACAGCATTAGATCACAGAAATTAAGGAATATAATTACAATTATGACATAAAAAGTAGCTTTATTTTAACACGAGAAGATATCAGTAATATTATGATTAAGAGATCTATACTCACAAAATTAATGTAAAATTCCGTTCAACAATTAAAAAAGCTAATAACAATAAATAAAATATAGCAATCTTTAGCTGTCATGATTATTCGGCAATTTCCGTGATTTAAATGTTTTTAAGTGGTAAATTTAAATATTTATGATTGAAAAAATCTTTTCCTAAGCAAACACCGAAAGGATGATAATCTTAAGGTAATACTGAATTTTAACAACCATGAGTGCCATATTTAGTGATAGTTAGTTTAAACTGCATATGAACACCCATGGGTGCCATATTTAGTGATAGTTAGTTCAAACTGCATATGAACACCCATGGGTGCCATATTTAGTGATAGTTAGTTCAAACTGCATATGAACACCCATGTGTGTGAAATTACACTAATACCAATCTTAACTATTCACAGAATATGTACTTTCATTTGATACTTCGCTTTTTGCAGTTGATTACTTGAGAGCGAAGATAAACAGTGTTAGACTCACAGACATACAGGACGTAAATCTATGAATAGATGTGTTTTCCGTTTGTACCCAACTTATACAAGTTATGAATAGATGTGTTTTCTGTTAGTACCTAACTTGATACAAAGCAGGAAAAAACATTGTCAAACAGACGGAGAGGACACACATTTATAAATAGTTCATATATGTCTGGTTAATCAGACTTGTTTATTCCCGATGCTGCCAGAGACATCTGTATCTGGTGATATATAGGTTGACATTTTATCTAATCTATTATTTTTGTGTTATTTAAGTGTGATATTTAAGTCTGGGTTTAGATTGAGTAACAGTCTCGTTTTGCACCACCCATTCGTAATTCATGTGTGTTACAATTGGTGAATGAATCGTGAAACGAATCGATGACGCCATGATATTTTGGAGATTGCCTTATAGACGCTCTCAGACGAGTGAAGCTCCCTAATTCCTCCGGATGTCTTCAGTTATTTAATTTTCTCTCAAGATGTCTGATTCGTTAGGCATTACAACAGCCCAGCTGGTTTTCCTTCCCTTTTTAATCGATACGGCCAAAGCAATTTTCGAAAAATGTCCCTGGTAGTCTTCAAGCTTAATTAAGCCTTGAAATGGGTTTCAAGAGAATTTATGACGTACTTGACTTCGTCAATAGGAAGACGGGAATCTCTTAGAATCCCAAATTTCTATTTTTGTTCATGCAATTATTAATAATTACTATAAATCATTTTGTGTGTTTATTATTTGTAATATCAACTTTGGGATGTAAATGTTAAGGATGATTAATTTTTTTAAAACTTGAACATTTCTAAAAAGACCACACTTTGTAGTTATATTACGTTTATACATGACATGCACATATTTATCTAATAATAATTATAATAGTAAATAGTAAATATATATGACGTACATATATTTGTTTAATAATAATAATAATAATAGTAAATATATAAGACATACATATATTTATTTAATGAACTAAATGGAAACACAATTCAGACAGTTTAGAAATAAATTTCTGTTATTTTATGAAATAAAACTTTTAATTTATAAAAAATGAATATGGATTATTCATCTATAGAAAAACATGTATTAAACTATATATATTTATATGTGCGTGTGACTGTGTGAATATATATATACGGTGGATCATTGGTAAAAGCTCGGGCGCTGGATCATATAACGCGAGTTCAAATTCCAGTCAAAACCTTTACTTACACTTTAGTTGTCTCGGGCAGATGGGGCTCGTTAACTCGGAGGAGCAACTCATCTAGTTGAAGGGTAACACTCAATTAAAAAAGCCTAGGTATATTGAGCATCTAAAAGGGGCCTTGTGTCTAACATG
>JAUZSX010303273.1:0-12891 GCA_034780655.1 Idiosepius hallami | reverse complement strand
CTAATATTGAAATGGTGCATATAAGGTCTTTGCAGGTCTACAATGAGGATGTCTAATATTGAAATGGTGCATATAAGATCTATGCATTGTAACAATTGACCGTCTATTTTCAAAGTAAAATTCAATAAATATTAGGTTTATTAAGGCTATATGACGCGTTAAATGTAGTAGTCAGTTATTTTTCGGAGTTATAACTCCATTATCAAACTTGTGGTCTTTTTTTCGTGCCTTTCTATGTGAGTTCAGTTGTTATTGTTTTTCTGGGGTTATTTTGTTATAATCATTCCTGTTTTAACGAATGTTTATTTTGGTCTTTTTAATGTTTGTATATATTCTTTATAGAAGCATTAAAAGAGTTAAAATAAGCAATAACTGCTAAAACAGCAATGAATATAACAAAATAAGACACACAAAAAACACAAGACTGGCCTTGTGCCTGATTTAGATTGGTGCTCGACCAAGTAGATATATTCTTAATTTTTACGTAACTTCCAAATTCGTCAATAACTGTTTTGTCTTAAACATTCATTCTCAAATTAACTTGCTTTTGTTTAGTCTGACGTTGCTCTGTTATTTTTTTTTACTGTTATTATTATTATTATTATTATTATTATTATTATCATTATTATTATTATGTTCCTATATACAGCCTGACACAATTCTGTAGCTCATAAGAATGTTTGCTTCTTCTTTTTTAAGTAAATTCTGTAAGTTTGATTGCGTCTCTATGAAGCAATTATTTATATAAGGTCTTAAATTATTTCTCAGTCTGCTAATTGTATTAACATCTTGATAAAATAAATTATTCTATTTTGATTTTACAGCTCTATTTATTTGGGAATTCCTTAAGATGAAGATTTTCAATTTATTCATTAATTCATTTGCGGACTGTTGTCCCAGCCTTCTGTCGTTGTTGTTTCACCAAGATGAGGACAACAGTCCGCAAATAAATTCATACAAAGATTAAGAAAACTCGTCTCTAAGAATAACAAAATAAATACAATTTCAATTTCTTAAAGCACCAAAAGAAAAAAAAAAGAAATAGTTTATAAAGCCCTAAAATCCAATCGCCCATTGGGGCCCGTGGCGCAGCCGAAACAGGCGTTAAGTCTCTATGGTTCCTAGTGAGCGCTGTCAGAAGATTACGGTTTCAATTCCTACCTAAGCATGCTAGAGGTTTAGTTGGTCAAAAGGTTGCGTGGTAGATAACAACTATGGAAAGCAGTAGTTGCTAAGAATTTTGACTGAGATTTGAAGTCGTATAATTAATTAATTTTATCGAGTTGACAGATCTCTTCCACCCGGAATTTTGGAATCAGTGTTATCCTTACAACTAGATGATTTCTTAAGATGGAGTTGATCATCTGACAAAGGCCAGAGAATATGTCGGCCGAAACGTAACGAAACAATTTTTTTTAAATATAAGGGTCACAGTCTGCAATTACATTAGATCAGGGGTGGACAACTTCTCCAGTCGGTGGGCCAGATTTAGGAAAATGAAGTTATTGGTGGGCCGAATTATTACGCGATCCGAGTATGATACATCTAGAAAAGCATGGCTAAGAAGGAGAACTCTAATGTTGATACTGATAAAAAACAAACCCCAAAAAGTCACAGACTTGTATTAAGCGTAACTTGCGTTGATAATTTTATTATCGCTTTTTATAAATCTTAATCTTTCCCGTAGCTAAGGCCACGGACCACATTACAATGTATGGTCAGATACAGTCGGCGGGCCAGTCGAAATCTCTTCAGGGGCAGAACTCGGCCCGCGAGCCGTATGTTGCCCACCCCTGGTTTAAAGGGTTAAAAAAAAACTATCATTTCACTTTCATCAAGACTTATAGCCTTCTTTCTTCCACCAAAAGTTTAAAGAAATAAAACTCAAGTAAATCAATTCATTTAATTATAAACACAGAATCTAAACTAAATTTTCCAAGAAATGAATGCTAAACACTTAATGAATAATGCATAATTCAATTTTAAGTGTATCAAAAATTAAAAAAAATAAAACTTCCTTTCTCAGAGAAATTACTTAAAGATGTTTTGGGTAAAGGAAGAAAACGAGGCTTGCATTAAGTTCTGAAAAATTTAAATTATGCTCAATTTTTAATTCAATAATTACATGCTTGTGAATTTATGAAAGATGATTGATTTTATTTCTGCAAAAAGCAATTAATGTGCATTAATATTTTAAGTTTTAATGGTTTTTATATTACTTAGAAAAATTAATTATTATAAATAACACAATTCTATTTAATTGGTTTTGTATGACTACTGTAATTTTAGTGGAACTAACTGTAATGGTAACAAATATTTGTCAGTTGTGGATGTGTTTGTGTTAAATCATGTGATTGATCTCTGTTTATGTAAATAAAATAATATTTATTTGCAAACCATTTTAGCCTCAAAATAGTGCTTATTTTTTACAATGCTAACGTGGAGATTCACACAAAAACGTGAAATATATTTTCCTCTTTAACCATTGATTTTAAAATCAGTTTTGCAGTTCGTTGAAAAGGTTTGTATAATACAATGTAGCCTCACACCAGTGAGAGAGGGCAGTGTACAATTAAAACTGTAGAGAGGAAGGCCCCAAACTGGTGCACATTCTCTAATGACCCCTAGAATAATATATTTGATTATTTGAACTTTTATGACTTGGATTCCCAAAGACCATCATAAATCCCCCCTTACATCACCCTATGCATAAATTCTGAAATTGATTAAGAATTTTTGAAAAATTGATTGTAAGGATTTTGAAAATAATTGCAACAAAACTTTTGAAATAAATCAGAGGGTGGGGGCGAGGAAAAACCCTATAAAACCCCTATTAATAAACTGAACTGAACTTCACTCAGTCTCTATTATACACTTGATGCTTTTTGATTATTGGAGTTTTGTGCTTGTGGTGTAACTCAGAGGAAGGGAACTATTACCACAATTAAAGAAAAGCCTAGACAAAACCCCTAATAAAACTAGATTTTTCTTCAATCTAATGCTAAGGCTCTGATGGCATTATATAATTATATTATAATTTTTGATAAATTCTATTTCCAAACTATTTTCAAACCTTAACCTGGGTGAAAAAAAATTTTTTGTATGTAACAATGTGTCATGGTGGGCCAACGCATGCCTCCTTTGCAGTCACCAGGGGTCCCGGGTAGATCAGTCCTCCTGATCCCCCTCTTAGCTATGCTACTGAACCAAATAATGCTTTTTTTTTGTATCTTTGCCAACCTCTTGAATTTCTCTCCCCAAAATTTCTTTAATTCTTTGAACCCCGACTTATCAAAATTACCAAATAGTCACTCAGAACCGTTATCTTAGAGGTACTTATTAAAGACGAAATATTGCTGTGCCTTTTTTAGCCTTTTTTTTTTTTATAAGGGCCAATATATCGATCTCTTAGGGTCCAAAGGTTAACCATAGTTCTTTTTTTTTTTTTCCTTAAATAATCTTTTTTTAAAATCCCTTCTTTTTTTAAGGTTTAATTTTTCTTTTAAATAATTGATATTACATAAAACCTAATTTAGAATTAAGTTTTATCAATGATTCTAATATTAGTAAAACTTGATTTAAAATTATTATTTATTTATTTATTTATTTTTCTTGAGTATCTAAAAGAAAAACAAAAAAACTTGTACATGATCAGGAAAAAAAAAAAAATTGAGAATGACTCATTAAACTATTTTGGAAAAAAATCGATATTTTTTATCCTGTCCTTGTCATGTATCTGATATTCTAACAATCATCCCACTACCACCACCACCACACACAACCTTACAGTTACAACATTTAACGCAAAAACTAAGGCAAAAAAGAGGAAAGACTAGTACTGACTGAACTGTAATGAATGAATGAACACATTATTTTTATTTAAATGCCTTTTTCTTTCTAAGCTTAAATCTAATTTCAATATTGTTTTAATTGTTTCAATGGCGAACGAAATCCTGTTATTGATTTTTCCCTTATTTGTTCTTTAATCTTTTAGCCATCAAAACATTTTCAGGTCAAGTCAGGTTATTCTCTAATAATTTGGATTTTTTTGTTGGTTATCTTTTTTTAAAGCTAAATAACAGTAAACCAAAAGTGTGTGTGTGTGGGGGGGTTTCATTTAATATTAACTGTTTAGACCCTTTAAGGGTCGATATATCGGCCTCTAAGGACATAAGGCAAAAGAAGATACCAATATTTTGATCCTAATCTATTCCTCTAATATAATGACTCTGAATGACTACTTGGTAGTTTTGATAAGTTATCACAAAGAATTAAAACGACTTTTTCTGAAGTTTAAAAAATTCATTTCATCATTTCGTTCTAAAAACAAGTAAATAATGGGAGAGGATAATCTTGTCTCATTTGTTATTAATATTTATATGGAAGTTATTGATTCAATAACTGATTAGCTTTTATATTTAATCCCTTGGACCTTAACAGGCCGATATATCGGCCATGAAAACATAAGGAAAGAGAAGACACAGCAATATTTTGGCTTTAATATGTTCCTAACGACTCTGAGTGACTACTTGGTAATTTTCATAAGTTGGGTTTCAAAGGGTTAAACTTATAACATTTTTTTAGTCAAAGATAAATTCAAATTTTACCATTCCTTAAGAAACCTTACTTCTTGTCAAAACAATTTTGAAGAGTTGTTAAGTAGCTTTAAATAAACCAAAACTCTAATTTAATAGTCTACTCCGAAATTGACTGAATTGTCTGTTATTTTATCAATTAATTTAGACTTTCCCTATAAACAGTTAAGTTGGTCAGTAAGTTTTATATTGAAAATTCGTTTGAATTTTTTAGTTAACATTTCTTTTAAGTTGTCAATTTTCGTCTAATCATTTTTTTAAGAGATAAAAGCAAAAGCATTATTAGCAATACAAGAACCGGGTAATGAATGAAATCTCTTAATTTTTGCGTGATTTATGAAAATAAAAACAATATCTAAAAAAAAAAAATTACTATAACTGAATGACTGTTTCGATTTTTTATCACAAAAGAATAGTGAGTGAGAAGTGTAAGTTAAATTAAGTCAGTGGACCTGACTTTTTTGTTGTTAACAGAAAAAAAAAACAATTTAAGAAATTATATTAAAAAACTTTTTTAATGTTAGGCAACTTCACACAGAGAACTATATAATTCTTCTGTTTTATTTTACTAGTTTCTTTTGTCAAGTTCTTTCTCTTTTGGACCCTAACTTATTATAATTACCAAGTAGTCACTAAGAACAGTTATATTAAAAGAACAGAATAGGGTCAAAATATTGGTGTACCTTCTTTGGTCTTAGGTTTCCAGGGCCGATATATCGACCGTTTAGGGTCTAAAGGATTAACTAATTTTTGAAAGTTTGAAAATATTTTAAAACTGTAAGTGAGACAGGTTAGGTAAAATCTCTTCCTTGTTTTCTTTAAAAGGTTTTTTTTTATTAAAATATAATTTGGATGCTTTATTATTTATCATTCATTGGTTTTTAAAATCACAACAACAGGAGGATTGAGGAATGAATGAAATACCAACAAAATATTTGCAAAGAGTGCACCAGCACCACACACACACCAACACACCATCACTTGTGCACCTGCACCAGTGAGTGAGTGTACAGTGGCTACAGTGGACCAACATGCGCTGCTGCACCAGTGCAACGGCAACGCAACACACATACTACGCGCGATGATGCAGTCAGTGCCAAACAACACAACAACACTGTGTGCATGTGCACACGCCGCACACCATCTTTACCAACCAACAACCACCAGTCCTTCTTTGTGCTCTCTCTAGTGAGTGAGTGCGGTCAATAATGTGTACTGTGTGTGTAACAGTGTTATGGTCACAGAGAACTGTTGTAAGTGTTTTGTTGTGCTTGTGCACAGAGAGCACAGCACAGCACAGTGCACACAGACAACCTACTGGATTGGCACTGTATGCATAATCTCTTTTCTTTTAATTTTCAATAAATTTGATTGTGGTTAGTATTTTCAGATGTGCCATTTCTACTACTTTCATGGTTTGGTTTTGTGTAGTGTGTGCGTTTGTGGTGACTGGTGCTCTCTTTGCTTCTTCTTCTTGTCGTGCTGCCTACACTAAGTGTGCTAACGTACAACTTAACTCTTTCGAATCATAAAGAGACAATATATCGGTCCTGTAAGGCAAAAGAAAACACCGATATTTGGCCTTATGTCCCTCCTCTAGAACAGGGCGGCGAGCGGCTCGGATTTATTTGTTGGTATTTTTACTAAGTTAGGGACCAAAGAATAAAACAAGTTTATATCACAAAACGCAACAAACAGTACCAAGCACAAACACCAACAACACTTTATGAGTGTTTATTTAAAAGCAAATTAGATTAATAATAATCTAATTTCTATGGTAGTTTTTAGTTTTAAATTAAAATTTCCGCTTAGTGAGTCATGAAAACAGGATGATGGTGATGGATGGATGGTCGGTACTTGAAAAAAAATCAATGTTAGTCATGACCTGTGTGTGTTTGTGTGTGAGCCCATCAGTAACCTGATAGTGTTTTTTGGGGGGTTGAATAAATAAATACATGGAAAAAGTAACAACAGATCTATGGGTTTTGTTTGTTTTAGATTTCCGGGCAATTGATGATGATGACCTCCTCCGTCTCTCGTCTTCCTTCCTACCGTGCGTGAACCGTGGATTCGATTCTTGATTTAAATAAAAAAATAATTGGTGGGAAAGAAGAAAAAGAAGGGGCTAGTTCCAAAATAATGCCTATTCCTTCCTTGCCTTTTTTTTTTTTTAATAAAGTGCTTGCTTCCTTTAAAGTAGCAAATTTACTTCCTTTTTTATTTTTTGCTTTGTCATTCATTTTTTTATTTTTTGGTCCAATGTTTCTTTTTCTTTCGCGTTTCATGTGTGTGTGTGTGTGTGTGTGTGTGTGTTTCTCTATAATGCGTGTGTGCATTTATGTCTCTTTAATGCATATGCGTGCTGGAGTGCTGCTGCTGCTGTTTCTGTTAAATTTAATACAAAACACAGATAACATGTTCATGCACAGCCACACCAGTGGCACACCACCATGTATCATTAAATTATTGCAAATAAATTGCATCCAGTGCTCCAGTCACCACACCATGCACCAACCATCGAGTACCATGGCCATGCACACCACACACCATCACCAGTGAGTGCGCACCCACCAACACCACCGATGCACCAGCACCACCACCAGTACTTTGGTAGTTGTTGTTGCCGAATTAAAGTTGCCTTTTTGTTGTGTTAATTTAGGAATTAAATAAATCCACTGAAAAATAAAATGATTTAATTTTGATAAAATTCATTATTGGTGAAGATGGTGAGCATGTTGTGGTGTGTGGCCGCTCTGGTCTGATAGTGGTGTTGGTGCCTGCATGTTTTGTTGTGTAAACGATCGCGTCTTCTTGCAGGCACCATCCATCGCAATTTTTTTGCACTATAGAGAATTTTTTTTTGTCCTCATCTTCCTTTGAAAACTTAAAATTACTCATGAGCTTTAAGTCAGACTGTACTTGATTTGTCCTCCTGTCCGGACACAGGAGGTGCTTTTACATTATGTCCTCTGTGTTCAGGCTGTTCAGTAACAGCATCAGCATCATCAATAAAGAGAAATTAACAGCAGCAGCAGCGGCGGCAGCGCAGCAGCAGCGGCGGCAGCGCAGCAGCAGCGGCGGCAGCGCAGCAGCAGCATTCATGTTGTTGTTAGTGGTGATGGTGATGGTAATGAATGGCTCTACTAGTAGTTCTAAGGGATTTCCCTCCTGCAAGCAGCAGCAAGCCATGTTGTTGGAGTCTGTGTAAAACTACTGCCTCTTCATAACTTCTTATACATAACCGAACAACCGCCGCCGCCGCCACTACGAGGCAAATCTCGATCGTTTTCCTTTCTCTACCACCACTCACAATAGTTGTGCCACTATTACAAGTTGAAAGTGATTTTGTTTTGTTTCTTTCTTTTTTTTATAAACTACAAAGATTATTCCCTCCATCTCCCCGACTGCTTTCTCATGATGATATGAGAAGAAAAAAGAAAAAGAAAAGAAAATAAGACTAACCTGAATATAAATAACTGTTGTTTGGGGATGGGAGAATCACTTACAATGATCAACTTCAATTGTCAATAATGCTTCTACTGAAAGCGGCCGATAAAAACCATTGGTATGTTGTTCGTTCGTTCATATTGTCTATTTATTATTTTCTAGATTTCTCTATAATAACAACAATAATAGTTATAATTATAATTGCCCCCCCTTGTGTTTTTTATGTAATTTATATGGTTGTTCTTTCATCTTTTTGTTATTATCATAAATCGTAACAATTGAAATGATTACGATTTATGATAAGAATTTCGATTCTTGAAAATTTGTATTTATTACACCCTCTATCATTGGAAACTGATTAAGTATTACTTTTTTTTTTTAATCAAATTTTTTTTATTAAAGTTTTAATGTTTTAGTTTCTTTAACATACCATAAAATATATTTATGTGTTGTTTTTTGTATTTTAATTATTCGTTGTAAATGAAATGAACTTAGATCTTTTTTTTGAGTGAAGTGAGTGGAGTGATCAATATGTCTTCTAAAGAGAAAAAAAAAAAGAAATCTTGAAAACGAATTCGAAGATGATATTATTCCCCCCGTTTTCTTGATTGCTTTTTTTCCGTACTCTTTCGTCGTGTTTTGTTGGCTGACTACTGGTTGTTGGTGTGCGTGTGCGCTGCTCTGTGCCTTCAACGTGCACGTTAACATTTACACGTTTATTTTGTACGTTTATGATTTCATTGATTTAACTATTTTAATTGATTTTACTTGAGTGTCTTTATTCGAAAATCAAACCATTACTGATTGAAGTGGGATGATTTTTCAAAAACAAACAAAAATGATGGGTCAGAAAAGATTTGCTTCTTGAACTGAATTCTTTTTGTAGACTTTTAATCGGCTTTTCTTGTTACCAACAACAATAATGGTGATAATGATTCATGGATATTATTTGAAATTATTAGTGAAAATAAATATACCTTAAGTATAAAAATAACACGATTGTTTGTCTGTAGTTTTTTACTGCTATTTAGTAGCAGGCAACAAACAACAGCCAGTTTCCATCTCCATGTGCTTTTTTTAATACTTGTATCCGTTACTCGATTTTCTTTTTCCTTAATAAAAGATATTTTAAAGAAAAATCGATAATTTTTTTTTTTTTTAAATAAGTACATATATTCTAATTGTGCTATTTATTAAAAAAAAACAAAAAGTTATTGTAATGATATATTAATTTCTGATATTTTTTTGCTTTTATCTCCTAATGATTTATTTGGAATAAAACTTAGAAGAATTAAATTGACCCTCTTTTAACGATTTTCTTAATTGTCAGTTGATGAATTTTCTGTATTGATTTTCCCGTTGAGAATTGCATACAAAAAACCCCAAATTATTTAATTTGAGAAATGTTATGTTTATTATGTTACTTTATGTTATATTATTTTTGTTTTAATTGTTACGATATACGAACTTAAACGATATAGACTTTTATTGACAGTTAATATAATAATAGCGAGTGAGTGAGTGAAACCTCTTTTAGCCCTAGTCCATCATGGCTATCATCCAATCCATAGTCTTCTTTCTACTCCTCAAGATTAAAAAAGTGAATTATTGCTTTTTGGTTTCATTGTTCAGAGTTGGAGGGGGGGGGCATCATCACCCTTTCGGCACTTTACTTGTTATGGTGGCGCCGGCGGGCTGGTTTACTTCTCCCAACTCATAAGCTTATGATTGTAGTGATGATGTTGGTGGTGGTGGTGGCATTTGGAGCTTTTTTTTTCTTCTCCCTTTTCTTTTTAAAAACTAGAAGCTATTGATTTCATCATTTTAATAAATGAAGAGACACACACATACACTTAAATGGTGGAATTTTGGTATCTCTCACGCTCTGTTGTGTGTGCTCTCTTCTTCTTCACTCTTACAAAAATCACTCCTCGATAACTTCTTTCTTTCTTTCAAGCCAAAAATGAAATGTAAAAACGAACGTTGTCATCATCTTTACCCACACTTACACTTAGTTGTTGATGACTGACTGACTGGGACTGTGAGTGAGTGTGTGTACTGTGTCACTCTGACTGGTGACATTTTCTTTTCCTCTAGATCGAATTTATTTACATTGTTTGGTTTGGTTTGTTGTTGCCACAATACCACACACACTCTTAATCCTTTGAATCCCGTCTTATCATAATTACCAAGTAGTCACTCAGGGTCGTTACATCATAGGAACATGTTAATCCTTTGGACCCCCCCCAAAGGCCGATATATCGACACTGACAACATATAACTAAAAAAGACTCCAGTCAGTCACCATTCAGTCAGTGTGAAGTGTGCACACCAGTCACAGTGCAGTGAGTGTACCAACCATTGTACCAATATTTTGACTTTAAAATGTTCCTCTAATATAACGGCTCTGAGTGACTACTTGATAAGTCAGGTTCCAAACGACGGTTAAAGCCAAAATATTGGTGTGTCTTTCTCTTTTGCCCTAATTTGTCAGGGTCGATATCTCGGCCTTTTAGGATCCAAAGATTAAAGTTTTCTATTATTTTTCATATCGATGACAACGTTGTCGAAATGGGTTTTTCGTTGTGCTGCTGGCTGCCTGGTTGTGACTCACTTGTTAAAAATAAAAACAAATTGGAAAAATCAAATGTTCAGACGATGATTCAATGATGAAAATTGTCGATTATTCGAAATTGATTGACTTACCTCTGTTCGCCTTTTTTGACGAAAAAAGAGGAGGAATGAGATTCAAAAACGATAATAATTGATTATTAACGTTTCCCCAAAATTTTAAAATAGAAATTAATCTGTTGTTGTGTTGTGCTGTGTGGTGTGCCTTGCAACATCACTTTTACTGTCATTGAATTAGGTTATCGGTTTTTCTCAACTTTATTTCTTGGTATTTATGTTATGTTGTTAAAAAGAATTAGGATAACTTTTTCCAACTTTTCTGCTCTCTCTTTCTCTCTTCTGGCTGCTGTCTGTCCTTATATTGTATTTGTTGAGAAAATTTGTTCTAGAAAGTGATTTTGTCGCTTATTCTGATTGATGTTTTACTGTTTTTATTATCATTATTATTATTATTATTATTCATTGAAACTGTTCATGTTTACGTACATACCAAACCATAAATGAAAATTTTAAAGATAACATTAACCCTTTAAACCCTAAAAAAACGACATAACGGCCCTGGCGACTTAAGGCTAAAGAAGACACACACACAAACTTTACTTTTGGAACCTGACTTAGAAATATTTTCAAGTAGTCACTCGGAAACGTTCTATAAGAGGACCGTATTAGAGTCAAAATGTCAGTGTGTGTTTTTTTGTTTTTTTTTTTGCCTTTGATTACTAAGGCCGATATATCGGCCCCTTAGGGTCAAAAGATTTTTAAAAAATGAATTATATTTTTCTTAGGGTTCGTCTTCGTCCGTCTTCCGTATCGTCTTCTTTACCACATTTTGATGATTTTTATAAAAATGCGAGAAAACTTTATTTTGTCTATCAATTTAAAAAAAAAAAAACAAGGATAAGAATGAATTCCTCCTACTCATCTTTTTATGCATTTTTTCAGTAGAAAGGATTTTTATTGATTTTAAAAGGATGGCTATTTGCAAGGATTTCCATTTTTAATGAATGTTCAACTGAAAGGGGCTGAGATGATGATGATGATGCTATCGATTTTATTAGATTTCTTTTCTTGAATAATAATAACTATTCATTCTCTTAATTCGTTCAATTCAATTAATTTTTTAAACACTTATTTTCCCCCTATTTCTTTTTTATTCCTCTCTCTCTCTCTCTCCCCCCTCTCTCTCTCTCTCTCTCTCTCTCTCTCTGGAAACAAATCACTTTTGTTTTTTAAATGGCTAGTCATCCGTTTTCGTTCGTCCTCTTTCTAGAATAGAATAATTAGTCCAACAACAACTGACCTTTTTGTGGTCATTAAATGAATATCTTAGGTTAGTTCAGCCAGACGGGGGATTTGTCTATAGTAAATCTGAATTATTGGGATTATTCTCTGTGTTTTAATTAAACCTTTGAATCCTAAATCGGCCCTGACAACACAAGGCAAAAAAGAAGACACACCGACCGATATGATGGTTTTAATATGTTCCTGTAATTTAACGACTCTGAGTGACTAGTTGGTAATTTTGTTAAGTCGGGGTTCAAAGGTTTATAATAAATAAATAAATTTATTTTTTTTTGTTTTTGTTTTCAATAAGGAATCGAATAATGTGTCTTTTTTGCCAAAATATTTATTGTTAAATTTATTTTCATTGATTATTTATTCGGCGAGAGAAAGATATTGATTAATTGGGATTTATTTAAAGAAAGAAGAAGAAGAAGCAAAGCACTTCTTCGATAACATGTTTTAAAAAAAAATGTATCTTTTGATTTTATTCAAATGTATATTCTCTTCCTTTCTCTGACATGCAAATAAAAGCCTCCGTCACCGCCGCCAACACATGTAAAAGATAGATGTTCTTTGCTTGGTGTGTCTGCCTCCTCTTTCTCCTCCTCCTCCTCATCCTCCTCAATAAAACCTGTATTCTTCTTCTTCCCCTTCTTTTTATTGATTGATTTTTATGCCTCCTATCTTCTTGTAGAAAGAAATAATGCTTTTGCTTTCTTTATGGCAATTCTGTCTGTCTCCATTTTCTTGCTTATTGATTTTGAGCAGCAGGGCCGTGCCTAGGGCCCCCGCAGACCACGCAATTGTGTGTGTGGGGGGGGAAGGGAACCGCAAGCTCCCTAAGGGTTGCAAAGCTTTTGTAATGCAAAAAAATTACCAAAATAATTAATTGTTAGGATTAATTAGAAAATCATTATCACAATTGAAATATACA
>JAUZSX010303262.1:0-12891 GCA_034780655.1 Idiosepius hallami | reverse complement strand
TACTGTTTGTTTTCAATATGGGGGATCGATTTAGTATAACGTTGTATGTAAAAGTGAGCACCCCTCCCAAATCAACAAATAATGGTTATTTTTCAAATTTTTTTTTTGATAATCTGGTAGATTAATGTCCAATCGATAATATTATGCAGAAAAAATTGAAAGAAAAAAAAAGAAAAAAATTTAAAAAAGGGGCCTCGATTGTATAGGTCCACCCACTCCACCCTTATTTCAATTGTAAAACAAATTAGTATAAAACAAAAACATTATCTCTGTTTGAAACCTCCACCAACGCTCCTCAGTCGTTAGGCCAACTTCAATTACTAAGAAATTATGTCGAAAAAATCTATATTAAATTGTCAAAAGTGGGGTGGGGATAGATTTTAGCGTACAGATTCATCTGCTAGGGTTGTGAAAATGGTGCACGCGGCTAGTTATCAACAGCCTTTATTTTACTTCAAGTGTTTGCTTTCAATTTGGCTTTAACACAGCTTTGTTTTCAATTTTTAAAAAAATTATCAATTGTTTTAAAGTAAAAAGTGTGATGAATAAAAATAAACAGATAAAAATACCGAATCTGTAGAATTATTTGAAACAAATCTCGAATGACATAAATCGTATTTCTCCTCGTCGTACTGTTTTCTTGCGAACACCAAACACCACCACAACACAAACCAAACAACCACAAAAACGACAAAATATATTTTTTCTTTACTTTAAAAATATTTAAGGGGCCTCTCGGCATCATAACAATCACAAAAGGGGCATGAACACCCACTAAATAAAAATACGTTTCTTAATCGTTTTAATCATAAGAGATCTTACCCCCTCCTCCACTTAACAGACCTAAAAAATATTGAAGGTAGGATGTTAACGTGGTCTTTACACCCTTAACCCACCCCCCTAAAAAAACAGTCTAAAATCATTTTTTCAATCTTCAGTTATTGAAAAAATTACCCTTTTTTCTTATCGAGTAAAAATGTGACAAAGATAAACTTTTATGATTTTTTTAAAGAGTTTTGAATGTTGATGAAAGACCTTTTTTTTTTAACAAGAATGATAATCTTAAATGTCTGCTTCTTCTTGCAGTTGTGGGTGGGTGTCAAGGTATTTCTACCGTGAGTCGGGTTGTGAGCGCGCACTGCACTGTCCACACACACTGGCAGTGTCACAAATGGATTACTTTCTTAAACTTTATCCTTTGAACCCAACTTATCAAAATTACCAAGTAGTCACTCAGAGTTGTTATAGGAACGAACTTATTAAAGCCAAAATATTGTCGTGTCTTCTTTTGCCTTATGTTGTTATGGTCAATTTATCGACCCATTAGGGTTCAAGGGTTAAGAAGGAATTGATTCATACGCAACAACTAAACTGTAATTAATACTTTGCCGCAAATGAAAAATGGCTTAGCTCAACCTCACCCGCTGGTTGAAAGCAGGAAGTGCAGGGACTCCACGCCTTTATAAAATAAAATTAGGAAACCGATTTAAAATACCACCCCAAACACTAAAGTAATATTGCCACTCAAATAGTTAACATTAAAACAATAAGTAAGTTAAAAAATCTTTGAAACTAGTTTGTCTTAATATGACATTTTTCTAGTGAGCCGTCGTATGTGTTTTTGTGAACAAAGATGTTTCATACCTCAACCCCATTAAAATAGAAATACTTAAAAAAAAAATATGTATATAATTCAACCGATGAATCAATTCGGCGACGAGTAAGACACACTCGCTGTTTTTGTGTCCTCTGGCTATTAAATTACAAGATTAAAATAATTGGAAATAAAATTTCAAGTAGAAAAACCACCAACCAGTACTGATTGCCGGCCGCCACCCAAAGTCGTTTTAAAATTTAAACTTAATGAATAAATTTTACTTACTTGATTTGGGAGATTTCTAAATTTTTCATTAGAATGATCCAAATTAGACAACACTTAAAATAGACACCAAAATAATATCATATTCCTAAGTAATAGTATTTATTTATGTTATAAATTGGACCGGGAAGAATAATATACAAAACTCAGAACTCACAACTAACTGCGTATATCGAGATTAAACAAAACCCAAAGCTCTTTGAATAGAATACTTTATAGGTCCGCCGACAAAGGCGGGATGTGGTGATTGATGTGTGACTGGTGAGTGGGAACTTCGACCTAGAAATTCACCTTTTGACCGTTTCGTCTGTCACTACTTTTTCAAAAAACTATTTCTTGGAAGTTTTTGAAATTCTGCACAAACGTTAAAAATAGACTGAATTTCAGTTTTTAGAAAAAAATCAATTTTCACTTTCAATTCAAAAAAAGTAACAGGTTTTTCCGGGAAAACTCTGTTTGCCCCAGTATGGGGCAACCAGCGTTTGGGGGAAAATGACACAAAATAACAGTAAACAGTAACACTTTTGTACTTATTTAAAAAATTTATGCCTTGGATGTTTACAAAACTTTCTCAAAAGGTTGTATCTAACTGATTTCTATGTTGTTTGTCTGTACATCGCGATAACTGTTGGGTGTGGCAGTGGCATGTGGTGGTGTGCTGTGGCACCAGCGGCTTTTCTCAAGGCTAAAAATACCCCTTTATCCTTTGGTTAATAAGGGGCCGATATATCGGCCCTGACATCATAAGGCAAAAGAAAACACATTAATATTTTGGCTTTCATATGTTCCTTTAATATTACGACTCTGAGTGACTACTTGGTACTTTTGATAAGTCGGGATTCAAACTAGTTAATAATATTTGTCCAAAATTTGATCTATGTCTATTTAGCAGGGTTTTTTTTTGCATGGTGCCGAATTGAGATTGAGATTTATATAAGCCTAAAACTGCATAGTTTGTATGCAACAACGTCTCCTTGGAGATTTGGGGGTTAAATGGGATGGAAGTTGCTGAACTTAATCATTTTTTATGCCTCATTTCACTGTGTGCTCTGTCGCTGTCTCTGTTTCTTGTGGTGTTGTGTGCCAAAGTGGGACTGCGTTTCCTTCACTTTTTTAAAAAAAAGTTTACCTAATCATGTTAATGATTGTTGTTACACGCATCTTTTGTGTAAATAAATAATTGAATAGGTGAAAAATAGTACCTTTTAGACTTTTTTGACTGGTTTTAAAATCCTAGGTAAAGTAAAGAATAGAGTGATTACAGCTGACTGAAGAAAAGAAGAAGAAAGCGATCCTTTCCGTTTCTGGTTTTATTGCGTAGTTTTAGTTTTAATAGTAGCAAGAAGCAAGTAAACACGAAATATCAAACTGTCGGAAAACATCAACATTTTATTCATAATCGAGGAGTCTTTAACTACGCAGTAAAAGAAGATACATTGAAATCTTTGAGCATTCTATTATTGTTTAGATTCAAGACTCCCTATCCATTATTTTAAACCAACATATTGATTACGGTAAAAAAAATTAAAATTATTTTTTTTTTAATCTCATTTAGCAAATTTTAAAAAAAAGAAATGGTAATCTTTAACAAGCTTTATGCAGAGTTGACTTGCTCGACCTACAGGAAAGTTATTTAATTTTTTAAAATGTCGATAAAAGGGGAAAAAAGTCAAGTTTCGTAACCGATAGAAATTCGAAATAATTATTGTTTCTAACAATATTTGATTTAAAAAAAATGGTGGCGCGTGGCGCGCGCTTTGTGTTTTTATTTCACCTAGGAAGTAAAATAAATTAGAAATGGGACAACATCAAGGAAACAAAATTACAATATATGTTTTCTAAAAAAATAAATATATATTTATGGTTTTTTTTAACAAAACACTTTTAATCTGATTATTATTAAAAATCAAACAAAACAGTTAACGACAACAAAACACCACTTTTACAGTCACAAAGCGCATGCGTGCGGATCGAGTAAACACTAAGAGCGTTTTTTGCGTTAGTTACTCTTTTTAGAAAATGGAGGATGAAACTCTCTAATAAAAATCCAGTTAATTTGTTTGTTTTTAACATAAAAGAATGAGTATGTGGATACTGAATAATCTTTTATTTCTAAATTGGATCAGACAAAGTGAAAGTATTCAGAAACTGTGTGAAAAGAAAAAAAAGTTCTAATCTGTCTTTTTGTGTCCCTTTTAGCGACTGAAAGTGTAAGACTTCAAAGAATAGCAAGAGAAATTTTAAAAAAAAGTTATTAGAAATTTGTTTTAATTTTCAACGATTTATAACGCACAGTGGCCCCAAGTAGAGTGAAAAATGCACACTTTAAAATCATTTGTTTTAATACAAATCTTTCAAATTTTGTGTGATAATGATGTGGATATGATAATCAATAATAATGAATGAATAATATAATGACAATGATGTGAATGAATTTAGGAACCAATTTAACTTTGAAGATAAATTTACCAAGCCATTATTAATAGAAAAGACTGAAGGTTATTATTTCTTTATTTAAGAGTAAAACATAAAACAATGTCAACAAAATTAGGATCAAAAGAACGAAAACATGTATTAATGAATTTTTTTAAAAAATTTTCTTTTATGACAGTTGACTGGTTTTCTCTTTCCATTTGAAATTACTGGAGGGGGGTGGAGAACAAAAATTGATATATATTTAACGGTCTTCCTTCACCCAGAGGCTTTCTGGTTTGTTGAAATTTTTGATTTATGCAACTATTACGAAAAAAATCATTTTAAATTACTATCCTAAATGAATAAAATGTTTTTGGGAAAGAAACGAATTTTCGGGTTGTTTAAAAAATGGAATGGAAATCCTTAATCTAGGGCCACATCCACAAACGGAAGTAATTTAGTGTTTTAATGAAAATACAAAATAATTTAAAAAAAAAAACAATTTTTATTGACAAACGAGAGAAGAAAATCAGCAAACTATCATTTTTTAAAAAACGAACAAAACTTTTTTGGTATTTTTGTCGAAGATCAACGCGTTTTTGGGTTATGTAAAATAATGGAATGGAGAAAGGGCAAATAACCGGCAATCAAATTAACCAAAAGAATATATTATTAATTTAAACCATAAAAAGGATAAGAAAGTCTGAAATTGAGGGATTTTTGCACACAGTTCCACTAAAATAAATATTTTTTAGTTAAATATTTTTAAACGATAGAAGGGTGGATTATGAAAGTCTAGTTCCATGAAAATAAATATTTTGAGGGCTTTTGGAAATTTTGAAACAGATTAACAGCTACAAGTGGTATGGTGGGTGGTATTGTTGACTCTCACTTTTGAACAAAAACCAAAAGAGTTAGGTTTCGGGTGAGGGTAACCCTTCGCTAAATGTCGCTATTACCGCTTGCACTCTGTAGTTTTCCATTTTTTTCCGATTACATTAACATTATTATCGACGATGAATTAACTACCCTTTTTTACCGCTAAGCATGCGCAAGAAACCCTAACCTCAACTTCTATGTTTTTTTTTTTTTTTAATCTATAATATTTCGTCTTTTGGTCAATTCGAATGCCGGTTATTTTCCCTTTCTCCATAACCTAAAAACGACAAATTTACTTTTTTTTTATAAAGAACAAAGGCAAAAATTGTCAATTTTTTTTTTTACGAATAAAATAAAAATTAATTATTGGGTCTGTAATTCTCCAACACTCCATGAAAACTTATGGATAAGTTTACTGTTTTTTTCTTTTTCCGTTTGTGACACGACATTAAAAATTTCCATTCCGTTTTTTAAACAACCCGAAAATTCGTTCCTCTCCTGCATTAATAGCGTTTTGGTAAGAGAGAAAAAAAAACACAAAAAAAACAATAACACACAGAAAATACACCAAGTTCTCTGCAGAGTTATTAAAAGCTTTTATTTGAAATATTCAGATAATGTTCATTTGTATTATTTAAAAAAAAACAAACAAACTAATGAACATGCATTTTTAATACAGCACTAGCAGTATAGAGAAACTAATTTCTACAAATTTAATTCTTAGAAACTGAGCCACTCTTTAAGAAAGAAATCTAATTTAACTTTAATTTAGCCATCCTGATCCTAATACTTTTAATTTAGGTCATGCATGACCTCATCTTAAACGGTTGCAGTTTGTCACAAAATTTTCAATACTTTGGTTTTAACCCTTTAGACAAGTGGTTTTCAAAGTCGGCGGTATCGCCCCCGCCCCTGGGGCGATATGAACTTTCAGGGAGCGATGGCGAGTAAGTAGTCGGATGAGGGGGCGTTGAAATTGTGAAGGGGGGCCTTTGAGCGATTATAGTAAAATGTGATAGTCGCTAAAACTAGATGTTTATGCCTGTATACTTCCACTTTGTATTCTAATACAGTCATTATGGCGTTCGTTGGAAGAGAGGTGTGCTGGCATTTTCGTCCAATGGTGGAAAGGGGGCAGTGGCAAAAAAAAAAAGTTTGAAAACCACTAAGGCAAAAGAAAACACACCGATATTTTGCCTTCAATATGGTCCTCAAAAAGAATAATAATGCCCAGTGATTGACAAGTTGGTAATTTTGCCAAGTCAGGCTTTAAAAGGGCTAAATTTGATTTTGTAAATAAATCTCACAAATAAATATTTGAATCTTACAATTTTGCTTATTAATCAATAAAATAATGATTAAAAAATATGCCATAGGTTTGAGTGTTTTTTTTTTTAATTTAGATTTCGATGTCTTAAAAAAATAGCAAATGATATGAACGATTTTTTTTTTGTTTTTCAAACATGAAGTAGCGATAACATAAATATTAAGGCAGTTTTCAAACATTTGTTGTGATAAAAAACTGAAATTCAGTTTATTTTAAAATTTGGATTGATTAGAAAACCATACATTTTTATTTAATTATTTTTTTAACAGCTTAAATGTAAGCGGGGCGAGGCAGAGCGGGTCGAAAACGGGTAATGGGTGGTCGTATCGCACATCATCACAATCACATCTATTGCGACAGTTGCAGTTCAATATAATTTATTTTTTTATAGTGAAAAATCTTTTAAGAATAAACGATCAAAATACACCGCCATGGATTTTTGGCAGCAATTAAAATTACATTGAGACGAAAATTATTTACTGAGTAAAAAGCTAAATATTTTTTAATGAAAATGGTCATCATAAGGAACTTTAGATATTTTTTGCGTTTTTAGAAAATTCAGTTTTTCTTAGTTTTGCTTTTACTTAAAACAAAATAAAAATATGTCGGGTGTTTATTTTTTGCTTTACTATTACCTTCAAGCAAAGTGGAAAAACCCCTGTTTGAAAAAACAAATGTTAGACGATAAATTTAGAAATATAAATAAAAACTTTTTTTTATATCTTTATTTTTTATTAAAGTATCCATTTATTGGAGCCAATCGGGAAAATGGTAGCAAATAAGCAATTGTTTTAAATTAAACATTATGAAATTTATGAAACATTATCAAATACGCTGGCAAATCACAAAAAATAACCAAATATTTCGAGATTAGTTTTATTTTTCAATTAAAGTTATAAAAAAAAACTAATTCTCAAAATATTCATAGAAATCGAATATTGTAACTAATAACAAACAATTAAGAAAAGATTGAAAAAGATCTTTGTTTAATCCTTTCGACACTAAAGGGCCGATATGGGCCCCGGCCCCGTTGACAAGGCAAAAAAGACACATTAATATTTCCTTTCTAATATATTTGTATAATAGAACTCATCTGAGTGACTAGTTGGTCATTTTGCTAAGTTGGGATTCTAAGGATTAAAAAGGTTAAAGGTTATTTTCGTCTGTGCTGGCTGGACTCGGGCTAAAATTTGAAAGAGTTAAACTAACGTGCCCGGAGTAACAAATAATGAATGAGTTCCTGTCAGTCAATTAATGAAAAGTTAAGAAAAATTCAAACATAAATATGCCACCTCAATAATTGTTAAGCCAACAAATATTGTGCTGCTAAAATGTCCAGTTGAAGAGTCACGCTGCAGGCAGCTATTATTTGCCTCCATTTTGTTAGGTGTAAAACTGGTGAATTGCAAGCAATCAGGTGTGTGTGTGTGCGTCAGTGTCTATGTGTGAGTTTGGGACAAATTGCGTAATAATGAAAATCAACTGTTTTGCGTCGGTTTTATGTTTGAATTATGAGTTAACGATGACTGAATTCTGGACTTTATAACAACCCTTATTGACTGAACTTACACACAGCATCAACAACAACACACTCAATAGAATTTTTTCGGTTTCCCTATGTTATGGTTAATTATTATTTCCCCATTTTTACCCATTAATTAAAAAATCGGCATCGGGCATCCCGTATCATCACTCACTGAATAGTATTCAGTGAATACTAAAGACACCAGTCAGATTCTAGATTGATTACTACTACTACTTTATTTTTCAAGTGCATATTTTGATTTACAGGAATGAAAAGAAAATATAATTCTTTTACGCCTCATCTACCTTTTTTCTAAAGCTCAAATCACCCGTAACAACTTTATTTTATTCTCTTTTAAGAAATATCGGTTCCTACTTTTTGTCATTTTCTATTAACGAAAACAAAACAAAAGACCTTTAGAATAAAATTACCCGATTCATATGCAACATTGCAACACTACAGGAAACTAAAAAAATAAAATAAAATAAAAAGCAGCCTTTTTGTCGCGGACAAAGTTTACCCCAGTCACCAAGTTAAAACTGGAAGCCAACGGAATCTTTTTTTTTTTTTTTTGTTAATTAAATTTTATGAGTAAATAATTTTTTAATAAATCCACTGAAAGCGGCCGTTGAAATTTGGTTATGCTAACTGACTTTACCTTAATAAAAATTATCTCTATTATTTAAGAAATTCCTAAATTGAAAATTGAAAAATAACTGTCCCCTTTTAAAAGAAGAAATCTCTTACTTTTGAACACAAAAACATGGAGGTAAATTTTATTTAAAAAAACAAACGCATGAAAACCCATTTTTTCCCACTCCTCCTAGTTTTATCAAAATTACCAAGTCGTCGCTCAGAACCGTTATATTAGAGAAATATGTAAAGCCAAAATATTGGTGTGTCTTTTTTAGCCTTAGGTTGTCAGAGCCGATATATCGGCTTCTTAGGACCCGAAGGATTGAGAAATATTTACGTGCAGCTTCTTCAATGAATGCAAAAACACATTTCAAGCATTCTTCTAAAAATTAGCATAGTCAAAGTCAATCGCTATTAAATGTAAAATAAATGTATTAATAATACACCCCATAATGTCCTTAAATTTCAATAAAAAATATCTAGTGAATAAATAATTCGGTGTTTTTTTTGTTTTGTTTTACTGTAGGCCAGCCACCCCGGAATAACTCTATCGCATACACTTTAAACCGTGTCAATTAGTTTCACTTTTTAATTACGACGGGATCAAGTTACGTTTGCTACGATATTACAAAATAATTTTTTTTCTTAAATTGATTATTTTTTTTGTTTTGTTTTGTTTCGAATTATCAACCATTTAGATCCTAACTTACCAAAATTACCAAGTAGTCACTCAGAACCAATATATCGGCCCTGAAGACATAAGGCAAAAAAAGACCCACCATCATTACTCACCAACATTTTGATAATATAGGGAACATATTATCAAAATGACTCATTTTGATAATATGTTCCCCATATCAAAATGTTGGTGGGTCTTTTTTTGCTTTATGTCTTCAGGGCTGATATATCGGCTTAGGATCTAAAGGGTTAATTGCATGAGGCAACAATACTCTTAAAAAAAAAATAATTAAAAAAAATTAAACTTTATTTAATCAAGTCTTTAGAAAAAAATCAGATTGTAAACTTTATTTAATCAAGCAAGAAGACTGTCTATCTTTTTTGTCTGTTATTTTCATGTTTATTTTTCATAATAATTCTGTTATTTTCATAATAATTAATTCTGTTAAATTTATTCAATATTTCTATAAATTATGTCTGTTCGTTCAAGTTGAATTTCTCACGTTCCAAATTATCAAAAGTGAAAGTCATTTTACACGGTGTAAGTGTACTCCAAACCCACCTGGTAGATGAATGCCCCACCCCGCTATTTGGGAGATGGCCAACCAACAGCGAAAAAACGCCAATAATTCTTTATTCAAAGACCTCCTCCTGACTTAAAACGATTGAAAATTTTTATTTAATTTTAAAATTACAACTGCAACTTTATAAAACAAAAAAACAACACACAAACAATAAAAAGAAAAAAAAAACACATTCTTCATTGACTTTGAAAAATTCTTGAAAATAAGTTAACGGGGAGAAAAAACTCCATTAGAAAACTAACAGGGTCTTACACTCCCCAAAAATGGTCTCAAAATCATTTTTTTAAAGGTAAAATCAGTTTAGGCGTGAAATCAATTTTTGTACTACTATTGAGTAGTACAAACTAAAATTGTTTTGTTTTTCTTATGGAATTCCGTCATCTAGCTTACAAAAAAACAAAAATCGTATCTTTTCTAGAAGACCCCCGCCACTAGTGTAAAAATCGGAATTCTAAAAAAAAGTACCACCGCCACGGGGAAGTAACTCGGTAGGTCAGTTTACCCGCGCATGCGCCCATAACACTCACTAACTTTGAGTGGGTCACCCCAAGAAAGAACCTACTGTCGCTCTCGTCTCAGGTGGCTTAGATTTAGGGTTTGGGTTAGGGTTAATAAAACACAATTTTACTTTTGCTTTCTTTGAGTAATTGGGTGGCGGGGGTGTTTTTTTGGCGTGGGTCTTCTAGAAAAGATCCGAAAAATCAACCCTCAACCCCGAGAACACTAATCCTAACACCCAACTACTTAATAATAATGATTTGCAATAAATCAAACCTAACACCAAACCCTTTCCATTGGAAAAATATAATCCCCGGAACAAATAATTTCCGATGGAAAAGAAATACGACAATGTCTTGTATGTGCTTTAAGGGTTTCAGATAGCATGTTAGTATCTTTCTGTGTAATTTAATTAAACTATAAAAATTCCTTTTTTTAATCGATTAAGGTCGTCAGTTATAAACAATTGCTCTTTTTTTTTCTGCTGCTGTTTTTACCGCGCACCAACTTTACAAGTATAACCGCTTAGAGTTAGACGCTCAAATTTTTAGGATTAGTTTCTATGATACCAACATGTGGCGAAAATTTGAAAGAAATCTAAGACGTAAGGGTGTCGAAGATCTTTTTTTCTGGATGATTTGATATGAAATGACCCATATATATCTTATTAATGAATTTTTCTATTTTCATTATGTTTCTGTTTATCTTGGAGGTACATCGTCATTTTTACAACAAGCAAACTCGTGATGTAAACGATAGGGAAAGGGACAAAAAGGTATTCAGACGTAAATCTGTTAAGTCTTATCGTTCAAAGTTAAGTAGGCAAGTTTTACAGTAAAAAAAATGATCGTTTTTGTTCAAATATGAAACATGGTTAAAAACGCTTTATTCTAGAAATCAATAAATATCTGTTTGCACTAAAAAAAAAAGAATATTTCTTCTAAAGTTAAATGTCGCAAAAAGTATTTTCTACAGCTTTGTCACCATTTGAAATGGCACCGAAAATCCCGTTTAAGTCATTGATAATTTGTGTTGTGCTTTTTTAAAGCTGATATATTAAAAACTACATCTAATAAAGCATGTGGTAATGGAAAATATTCTTATTTAAAAGAAAACAAATAATTTCAATTAACACTAAAACCATATTTTGTATTCTATTTTGAATACTTCATTGAATACTTCATTAAATATTTCCTTTAAAGAGAGAATAGAAAATCATAACCAATAAATAAACTTTAAAGTTGTACTAAAAACAAATAGCGAAAATAATTGCTGAAAAATTAAGAGATTTTTCGAAAATATTAACAAGATTAGTATAAATCATTGAAACGGTGTAAAGTCTTTTTATCACCCGACGATTCATCACTAGACATTTCATCACATAGTTCTTTCATCATGTTGACAATTCATAACTCTGAGCATTTTCATTAATGGACTTTTTTTAAAAAATTTAAGTTCGGTAATGTTTGCTAACATTGAGTTAAACGAAAATGAAACTATTTGGAGAAGTTTGTTTAGTTTTTAAAAAGATGAATTAATTGAAATTAATGTTTTTTTTAATTGAAAATTTGTTCAAAAGTTTGAAAAAGTGTATGATATTCACTTTATATATTTTAATAATCTCTCGTAAAAATAACCCCCTAAATGACAAAGGGGCTAAAAGTTTAACATAATAAAAATATAATTACCTAAATAACTTTATTATATAGATACATGTAATCATTTTTCGGAGTAATTAAAGTTATCGATGTCGGGGTGATGATAAATTGTCCACGTGATGAAAAAAACATGTGATGAAAAGTCTAGTGATGAATAGTCGGGTGATGAAAAGTCGGTAAACCCTTTGAAACACATACTATCGTTGTAATTTTTACAGGCTTGCAATTTCAAAACAATCTAGAGACGATGCACTGGATTCATTCTGGTGCGTTGTTTATTTGAAAACAATGGTGGTATCAACTATCAGATTGATTTGAGCAAGACAGCACACTACTGATAAATTTACAGGTGTAAGATTTGTTTTGAAAGTTGCTACTTTTAAGTGTTTTGAAATAATATCTTGTAAAAGTCATAAAAAAAAGATTCATTGAAAAATTATTCTTTGCTTTATAGCGAAATTTGAAAAAAAAATATCCTTTACAAAATTTGAAAAAAAAAATTTTCTGCCATATGATTATGGTAGAAAAAAGTGTTGAGGATCAATTTACAATATAAAATCTAATTAAAATAAGGCCCCTAATATATATATATTAAATAGAAAAACGTGAGCATCGAAAGTAATATGGTAAGATTAAACTTAGAAAAGAAAAAAATGTTAAAACTGGTATAGAAAAGAACAAGATATTATTCTAGTAAAAAATATAATAAATTTATAACTTAAAATATTGCAGAATTTAGAATTTTAAAAGGCAAAATTATTTTTATATGATGTTAAATTACATCATATAAAATAGTAAGTTCTTGTCCTTAT
>JAUZSX010303251.1:0-47127 GCA_034780655.1 Idiosepius hallami | reverse complement strand
TTGGAGACAACCCAAAGAAGCTTATGATCCAACCTGCCTTCTCCCAACCGTCAAGCATGGCGGTGGTTCTGTGATGAACTGGGGAGCCATTTCTTGAAAATCTTCAGGGCCAATGATCTCCCTTCATGGAAGAATTAACAGCCGCTACTATTTGGGAATTTTGAGTGGCCAAGTCCATCCTATGGTTAAGGAACTGTTTCCTGATAGAGATGCCTTTTTCCAAGATGATAATGCCCCAATTCATAAAGCTAGAATTGTTAAACAATGGCACGATGAGCACTCTGATGAACTAGAACATCTTATCTGGCCACCACAATCCACAGACCTCAACATTATCGAGCCTTTATGGTCGATTTTAGAAGTTCAACTAAGAAGTAGATTTCCACCGCCATCGCCTCTAAAAGAACGTTGAGGCCGTTCTAAGGGAAGAATGGGCAAAAATTCCTTTGAAAACCATTGAGAATTTGTATGAATCAATACCTAGAAGAATTAACGCTGTACTTGCTTCAAAAGGTAGACCTACACCATATTAAAATAAATTTCTTTGATTTTTCAAGGTGTTTCCATTATTTTGTCCAACCCCTGTATATAGAACTCTGAATCCATGTATAAGTTGGGGGGGAGATAATCAAACTGTAGTTACTTCCCCTTTTTAAGTGCTAATCGGATCTGCCAACTACGGCTATGAAAAAGAAAAGTAAGGGTAAAGTGGATATGAATAAAATTATCTCTATAAAAAGAAACTGATAATGTTTGTGCCATAGGAAATATAGAAAAAGAAAAAAATCTCAAGTAAACATTATTTGCTTAATTTTTTTTATTAAAAAAGTTTGAAACTGAAAATTTGTCAATTTTCAAATCAAAACACTACCTCTTGTTATTAAGGCCGATATATCGGCCTCTTATGGTCGAAAGGGTTAAAATAATTTGGAAAATCCATTAATTTAAATTCTCGTTAACTTTTTAGCTTTAAAATAATTTTGAAATATTTTTGTTGATTTTTATCTGAAATTTAAAATAACAACTTGAAATGAATTTTAAGAGCAATATAATTCATTCCTTTGGATCCTGACTTAGCAAAATTACCAATTAATCAGTCAATCAGAGTCATTCTATTATATAAGGCCAAAATCTGTATTTTTTTTTTTTTTGCCTTAGGACACCAGCAGGGCCGATATATCGGCTCTTTGCAGTCCAAAGAGTTACAATCTTCGAAAATAAACTTTTAAAGTGAAATAAATACAAATTTAACTACAAGTAGTGTTAAAAGTTTTGTTTTTATTTCTTTTTCATTTACAACATACAGTGGTGGGTCGTCAAGGTGTGTATGATCTGCCTATTGAGCTGAAGAAGGTCTTCATTCCCCCCCCCCCATAATTTCTCCTATAAAATTCTAAAACGCCCGGTCCTTAACCAAAGGGAGTTAACTCTATCCCAAAAGCATTTAGCAACTAAGAAGCAAGTGCTTTTTTTGCGATTGATGTGATATGAGTGATGATTGTGTGGTGGTGGGTGCTATCTTTCTTCATGTGATGACATTTATCATCTTGTGAGTAGTGGCGTAGCAAAGAGGGTGGCGAGGACGGTCTGCCCCGAATGACACAATAATGTCACCTAAACAAATCTTTTCAGTCAGTCTAAAGGTGCGAAAATAGGATTTATGTAATTACATGGTGGTAAATATTGTTGGGTGCTAAAAGAGGGATTTGTTCTGAAAAAAAATATGGTTTAAGGTTTTTTCAAGGCTTTTTTTTTTAATTTGACGTACGTGTGGTGTTGGTGTAACAAATAGCTCTGCTGAGAGCTCTGAGTTACCACTCTCTACTGACTCAATATCATCATCGCTAAGAACTTAAAGGATCGTTTTAAAAAGAAAAATTCGAACATTACATTAAAAACACTAAATTTTTTATGGTAGAGTATATATAAACATCGAAATTTTCCTTAGCTAAAAGTCTTTTTAATTAGCCTTGCTTTGTGTTTAAGCACTAAAAAGCAGCAGCATCTTTCTCAGGTCATTTCATTTAATGGTGAAACTTTTCATTTATTTATTTACTATTGCTATTTTTTTGTTTTTCTTTTTTGGTTTTGTGTCGCAGTGTACTCACTCAGAATTGATAAGAGGTATTATATTATCGAGGTTGTTTTACTTTTCAAGTTTGATAGTGATTTAGTTTTCGTGTCCACGGTGTCCATTCATTCATTACTCCTCATTCTCGGGATTGTAATTTAATTTAGATATTACATTTTTTCAAGGTTGTTCAGTTTTACTTTTCAAGATAGGTAGTATTGGTTGCAGAGCTATTTTTTCAATATAATTCTGTCGCTCTGAAGAAAGAAAACAAGTTAGCCGATCCGTGGTGACGGACGGACTGGGAGTTTGATGCAATGCAATCAATGTGTGTGGATGGTGGCTGGTGTTGGTGGTGTTGTTTGTTGGTAGCATTTTTGGTGTGGTGAAAATGTCGCTATAGTCTTTTTCTTGCAAAAATACTAATATTTCATTGAAAACAAATTACTTTAAAAAAAATAAATTAATGACAAGAGTAATAACAATATCAGTATTGTTGGCTGTCGAAGAGAAAAACTACGCAATAAAACTGAAAGGCCTTTAGGAACTTATTAGTAATTGAGAGTAATTTCCCCTGTTTAATTTGGAACTCTTTAAAGAAAACGATAGGTTCTCATTTTTTATCGAGACGGCCCGACATTTCGAAAAAGTAGCGTGTAAATATTTTTCTTTCTTGTGGACCCTTCTTGTTTACCCAAAACATAATTGATGTTTTCTTTTATCGAATTCGATCTCATCTAAAAAAAAGAGTATGTACCTAAATTTATATTAATACAGTTTCTATATTTGCGAAATATTTATTTTGTTTGTTTTTTCATTGTCCTTGGACGAAAAAAGAAAGAAAGAAAACTGGCCGATTTTTTATGGCTTTTTTTGTTTTAGTTTTATTAATGAAATTAAATTATTTTTAAATTATTTTTTTAAAGAAATTCTAGTTTGATCAGATATCTAAGTTTCATATTTGAAAAATCAAGTTTTTGTTTTTTAAAATCCCTAAATTCTTAATCTTTACACCTCTTGGTTTAATCGAGTGTTTTGGGACAATGATTTGACGATTAATTCTACAAAATTGACTAATAATAAGTGAACTAAACATTATACAAAACTAAGTAATTCGACAATAAATAAATAAATAAAAGCAAGCTAAACTCTGAAAATAAATATGAGTAAAAATTCCACGTTTCATTTGTGGAATAATAATGCCCAATAAAAGCCTTCTAAACAAGAAATATCCTGATTGTTTAATGAAGAAATCGAAAATAGAGTCAAGCATTTGTGGTAAATAATAAATTAACTAACAATGTCTTTTTATGTCATCTTCTAGTTTAGCGTTGTGACTTCGTAACGCAGTAAAGTTGGGAATTTTAATTTCGTAAAATCCGATCAAATTATGGGGTGGTGTTTGTTACTGTTTTGTGTTTTTTCTTAACGGTGTTTCTTTAAAAATCTACAAAAACAAAAAAACAAAAAAAAAAACAGCGTTACCAATAGAACATTTTCACCGATTATTTAGTCAAGATGAACTTTTTAATTTTAATAATTTTTTTTTTTTTTTGGACTACATACTTTATTTGATACTTTCTGTTTTGGGGGAGGATGAACATTGTAGAAAAAAAAAGTCATACCAATTATAACAAAAAAAAAAAAAACCCTCCTAAAGTTTATTCTTCTTCCGGTGAAATTTCATGTTGATTAGATAATTGGGTAGTTTTTTAAAAAGCCCCCCCCCCCAAAAAAAAACGTTTACGAAACGAAAGTACAAAGTACTCCCACTGCGTTACGAAATCACAACTAACGATAATCTGGAATTACCATCCTTTTTGCCGACCAAAAAAGAAAACAAACAAAAAGTAAAAAAAAAAAAGTTTTTTTTTTGTTTGAATGAACTTTAAATTTGAGAAAATTTTATAAACCAAAAACACATTTGTCTAATCAGATTTTCAGGCTATTATCACCTTTGTTGTTTATTATTAATATCCACTTCTTCACTTCGCCCGTCCGCGATGGTGAAACCTCTTGGTCTGCTTTATGTGATATTGAAGTTTTAAAAAATGTGAATAATGAAGACGATGATAATTCACCACCACCACACACCCACCACAATAAGCTATGTCTCAAGGAATTTAAAAAATAAAAAGAGACAGACAGACAGTAGACACTTATGTGTGAGTTGTTGTTGGTTTCATTGGTGTGGGTGGGTGTGGTGTGTGGATTTGGGTGTCTTGCTTGCTCTCTGCCCTGCCCTTTGCACTCTCCAGTTTGTTTCTTTTTACCCCTAGTTTTTAAAATTCTAAATATTCATTGTTTGGATTGTTTGTTTACTATTATTCATAAATTTCAAATAAAATAAATAAAAACAGATTCGATAACTTAACTTTAAAAACTCTAAATGTTTTTTTTTTTCTGATTAACCCGGACCAAAACTATAAAAGCTAAAATTATTTTTTTTTTTTTAGTTTGATGAAAACAAACACGCACGCACACACACACACACACACTAGACTCTTCGGTCGATTTCGATTAAGTGTCCAGCCAGTCAGTGTCATTAGACCAAAACCAAGTATATTTCCGTCACTAACACTACACTTACACTACAGTGACACTACACTACCACACCAACATCACCAGTAAAGAAGGCACTAAGAAGGCAGCTTTCTTTACAGACACGTTTCATTTTTTTTAAAAACTAAAAAAAAATTAATATTTTTAATACACAATTTTATTTTAATTACGTATGTTGTTTTCAACTCATCAGAACAAAAAAAAATTTAATAATTTTCTCTTTCTGTTTATTTATTCAGATCCAAACAAGCTATGCTGCTGCTGCAACTGAGTGACTGACTGACCCGAACCGTGACCGACCGATGATGAATGACGTATACAAACTGAAATAAAAAGAAACTTCCAGAAAAAAAAAACGTGGGTCGTCGTCGTGGCCGTGGTGATAAACGAAACGAATTCAAGAAAGAAGTGATGTCTTGTTTCTCTTTTGCTCGTCGTTACTGCAACTGCAACAACAACCACAAAACAGCTGATCTCATCCGTCTTATTAAGGGTGGGGTTGCTGCTGCCACCGGGGGTCATTTATCTGATTTTGTTCTTCTGGACTCGACAATTGCCTGGGTCCAACAATCCAAAACAAACCACTGACAATGATGATACATTTTAAGATGACGCAACAACAATAACATTAAAAAGAAAAGCCACGCTTAAAGACAGAAAACCTGTTGTTGTTGTTGTTGATTATTCCCCCTTCTTTATTATTATTTTTATTTATTTATTACTTTTTTCCTAATTTATTTTTTCTAAAATCCAATCCCGACCATATTTATTTATTTGGCCCGAATTTCGATTTTTGGGTTTGAAAAAGAAAAAAATCGACAAACGAAAAAAAAAAAAAAAGATTTTAAATCGAAACGAAAGAAATTAAAAATATATATATATATAAAAAAAAAAAGAATGGAAGAAGATAAAACTAATAATACGGGTAAGTTTGTTCAAAAAAAATTGGGGGGGGGATCTTTTTTATGTGAGTGTTGAATAATTTTTTTTCTTATTGAGAAAAAAAAAAGGAATGTCGGGATGGGGGGAGAGAAATTCTGATCTAAAAGTTACATTTGCCCTAAAAACAAGACAAAAAATGGATTTTATATATACACACATTGTTTATAGTGTTCTTATTTTAGAGATCACAATATTTAGGTGAAAAAGTCCTTGTGTTCAATGCGAGCGTCTGAACCGCTCTGTGGTGGTGTTATCTCTCGGTACGAAGGCAAAAATGGCTGGCTTATATAGAGCCAAACAAATCTATGTTGTCGTGGATATAGGTGTGAACTAACTACTCCATAATAGTGTTTTAACTGTTGTCTTAAAATATATAATTTTTTTCTTTGCCTATTAGTGGGATTGAAACCCTCACCTTCAGAGCTTTTACCTCATTTAAAGCTGTACCTGTAAAAAAGCCTTTTTTGTCCATTTTTGAGGACACACAAAAATCATGGATCTAATTAATGAACTTCTAAACCTAATGTTTATCTCTAGTCCAGCCTGCCTGCCTTCTTGGTTGGTTGGCCGATTTTGGATAGTTTAACTTTACTCATATTGCAAGTTAACGCTTATGAAATGTGGATGGGCTACCCCTGTAAAGTAAATAAAGGGTCAAGTTTTTAGCTTTATGCAGATTCAAACAAAATCTTGGGAAGGCTGAAGACACATAGGCTGAAACTAGAGATGAGCATGAGAGTCCGAATAACTTGAATAAAGATAATTATAGAAACTCCTAAATTCAGACAATGTCCATTATGAAGGCCACACGGGTGATGAGAGTAGAATTCCTTCACCGTCACTTCTCCTCCTCACCCCCTTTCATTTCTCCCCTTCACTCCCCCTCTCTACCTGATTAGTTCACCCTCACTTCTCATTCTTCCTCTTTTTTAGATTGTGACTACTTAACTTGCGGAAGATGTTTGCGTGAATTTCCTCTACAGAATATCACAAACTTCATACACCACAAAAAAAATGATTGTGATCCAGACAATGAGAATCAGAATAAAAATACAGGTAATCTCTCGTTGTCCACTTCTCTCTTTCTTTCTTTATCTCTCTCTTTCTGAGTGCTTAACTTTCTTTTTTTTTCTTTAATCCAAAAAAATAAAATACAAATAACCAGAAGAAGAAAAATAATGTTTTTTTTCTTCTTTCTTTCTTTCCTTCTGTTTTTTTCTTTTTCCTTCTTTCTTTCTATCTTTCTTTTTTCTTTCTTTTCCTAATTTCCTTCTTCCCTTATTCTTTGATGTCAAGATAACTTCATGTTGATTTTAAAACAAACATATTCTTTCTAACTATGAAATTTGTTTCAAACGGTTTCATAGTATAGGTAAAAAAAATTGTGGAATCCATGATTGTAGAAAATCTGTTTCTATAAAGATTACTTTATCAAACAATAAAGAGTTACATACACTAGAGTACAATACAGTAAGTAATAATCAGAAGATTATCTTTGTTCCTCTATTTGAATTATTAAATATTTTATTCTTACTTGATGAAATGCAAACTTCTAGTAACAAAGAATAAACTTAGCTCTTTTGCCATTGGAAAAAATCAAATTTTTATGGCTTGTAGTAGTAGTGGGTTAAGTCTTTTTTTTTTAAATGTATATAAAATCATTAAAAAATGTTTCCATACCTTTTCTCCGAGTTAAAATTAGTTGCATTAATTCATTGTTTTAGTCATAATCCACAAGTTTGATACTGAAATTTCGGCTTGTTTTGTTCTAAAATTTAATCAATTATAATTTAGTTTGTATTCACTGCAACAATACTCCTGGCCATGCTTTCATTAAAGCTTGTATTGTTATTATTAAATGCTATCAAATGGTGTAAGGCATTTTTTAGATAAGTTGACCCCCAAAATCTGAGTAAATCTTTTTGATTTTTAACTAATAATAAGATTTGCTTTTTGTTACTCTTATATAAGACGACCATCAATCTTGAGATGATAGGGGAAAGGTCGGCTTAAATGCAAAGATGTATGATAGTTAAATGGATTTATTTTTTTTCTACCCAGATGCCCTTGGCCGACAACTTTATTGTTCTTCTTGCACAAAGGCCTTCTTATCTGCCTGGGACATGTTACAACACGCACAGTTCACACACAACTTCAAGATCTTTTTTGATGCAAACCGACAGGCTCGTCTGGAATCCAGCACCCTACCAACCACAATATCCATTTCTACAGAAAAGCAAGACTCCTTTATTAAAGAGGCATCACAAGTTTCCGCTTCAGTTAAACCTGCTCTGTTTCCACTAAAGCAAGAAGTCTCAGATCCACCAAGACTTTCTGATAAGCAAGAGCCGTCTGTTGCTGTCACCGCTCAAGAGATGCAGTGCTGCAGTTCAATTGTGCCGAAAAAACGCAAACAACACATGGAGGCATCGCATGCCTCTACGGATGGCAGTCTGCGTGATCGAATAATACGCCGAAACGAGGCAGGCTTGAGGATCAGTCGGAAAAGATCATTTAGCGGAAACCCATATTATTTAAATCGGAGTCCGCACACTTTTGGAAAGTATTCGCAAATGCGGAGTTCAATGAGTCAAAACCGTTTCCAATACTCACAGAATCGGATTCATTCGTCCTCAGCCTCCAGAAAATATCCGAGCACAATCTATATCGATGTTGAACATGAAAACCAAATGCCGGACTCTATGGAGATCCAGCAGGGTAACTCTAAGCTGCCTTATCAACAAGAGATTTATTTGAACGAAGTTGAAAATACAGATAAGAATGATATAGAAACTGAAAATATGATTGGCAATCGGGGTTCCTTTATTCTTCAACCAGGCACAGTATTTTCCATTCCGTTCTCCTGTCCTGTCCTCAGTGAATCAACCCCTGCTCCTAGTGCCTCTAACCCTGCTGTCTACACAACCTGTTCAACAAGTACACACCCCTCAGACAAATCTCTCTCATCTTCATTGTCATCATCCTCCTCATCAAATGAGGGAAATGCCCCCGTGGCACAACATCAGGAGTCATCTAAAAATCTCCAAGAGGAACGGAATTCCTCAACGACTGCAAAGACATCTTTTCCTATTCCACAACTAACAGAAAATTTCTCTGTTTCAAACACACATATGTCTCGAACGAACCCTGCCCTTAATCAGGGACCGCTTTCCCTTATTTGTCTGAGCTCAGGCTTTGCCAGACCAACCAAGGTAGGCAGCAGCGGCAACGGCAGCAGTTTACAAGGGTCGAAGGAAAACAAGCTGAGCCTAGCCCAGCAGCAGGCCCGTAAGCGTAAATATCCCACCTCGCGGCCTTTTAAGTGTGACCAATGTGATCATGCATTCAATCAAAGAATACACCTAAAGAAGCATCTCAGTAAACACACAGGTAAGTTGCAAGTCCATTCTCAGATCCTCTATTATTCTCATTCTCTTTTTAATGATCTACAGATTAATAAATTGCAACAAAACTGAAATGAAAATATCCAAAACAAATTATTTCAAATAAGACCCAAGATAGATGCATCCAGGAAAAGAACAGGGGCAATTTTGAATTGAAATCCAGGAAAAATTCCAATATGGTGTCTAATGTTAAAAGGAAAATTTTCTGACTACACTGTCATGTTTTGGTTTATATAAAATGAACAAAACGAAGAAAATAAATGAAAAATCATCATATAGAGTGTTGTTTTTATATTAATAGATTGAATGAAACAAAAAAAAATAAATGGACAAATTAGCTCCAAGGCCACCATTTCCTGAGACCTCCATAAAATTTGTAAATGTCTCCTGATTTCAATTTCAGAAAAAATATTATCAACTATTTTGGTCCTTATAATTAAAGAAGAGACAGAAAAAATATACTAAATAAATACAAAATATAAATATTTATAATTATTAATGAAAAGACAATAGTCTGCATGATGAAGTGTAATGAACCGTAATGATAAAACAATACAACACACAAAATGTCGATATTTTGATAGTTGTTTCTTTCTTTAAAAATATATTTCTTTAAATAAATTTTGCTAATTTGTCCATTTAATTTTTTTGTTTCGTTATTTTATTTATTAAAATTAAAACACTTGATATGACGATTTTTCATTTACTTTCTTCATTTCTTTTATTTTATATAAACCAAAACGTGACGGTGTAGTCAGAAAATTTCCCTTCTAACATTAGACATCATATTGGAATTTTTCCCGGATGTCATATCAAAATTTCCAGGTTATCCTATCCAGTCTTTGTATAGGGCACACAAGTCTCATACACTCTTTCATATTGAACAAAGAGTTACAACCAAGATGTAAAACATGACAAACATACTATCCTCATACAGTAAAACACTCACAACCACCGGAAGCTTTTCCTCATCATTAATAAAACTAAACAGCTTATTTGAATGCTCTAATATACAGAATATCCTTAAGGAAAAAAAATCGATCAGCAGATTTGAATCAAGAAATATAAAGAACTCTAATGAAAGACATAACTGACCATAAATAACCCTAAGAATTAGGTAAAAGACAATTAATTAAGCCAGCCAATGCACTCATTAGTTTTTATTGATTGTTTTCTCATCTGCGACCAAACAATCCTTTCAAATAATTTTTTTTTATTGAGTTGGATTCAGCAATTTGGATTATCTTTACCTAACAATGTATTTTCCCTCCCCCTGCCTTGCTTGGGGGTTGCATTTGACCATTTACAGCTATTTCTGACTGAAAAATTTGATATTTGGACACTAGTGGATGTCACAACCAGCATTTCTAGAAGCTGATTTTTTTCAATTATCAATTTTTTATACTAATCTAGGGTATTTTGAAACACACATGAAATATAACTGTACTTTTTTTTTAAGAAAACCAACCTGAGAGTTTAGGAGTCCATAGGGAATGAACTGAAAGAAAAAGTTCTATTTGTATATAAGTATAGATTAAATTAGATTGGATTTAGATACTTTGGAGTCTCAAAAATATTTTGGTTACTTGGGATGGTCATACATTCTATTTCTGTGACGTTGGAGCATTGGTAAAAGCTTGGGCTATGAAATCGTATTACGCAAGTTCAAACCCCAGTCAAAACTATCTTATTCACTTTAGCTGCCTTGGGCAGATAGGGATCGTTAACTTCGGAGAGCAGCTCATCTAGGTGAAGCGTAACACCGAATATAAAAAGCCTAGGGATGAGCATGTAAAATGACTTTGTGCCAAACTTGGTTGGTGCTTACTAAGTAAATAATACATTCTATTTCTCATGTTTTTTAATACACTTGTAATTTATGTTGTTATGAATTATAAAAACTTCTTTCTTGTGTCTTTAATTAAATAATAATTTCATTGTTGAACCCTTTTTTGTTTCTGCTTTTCAGGTGTAAAGCCTTTTAAATGTGGTCAGTGCGATTATTCGACAGTCGAGCGAAGCCACCTCAAAGTCCATATTCGCATTCACACAGGTTTGACATTTATTTATTTTTTTACATTTATTTTTCCCCTTTTTTTTAAATTTTTTTACAATAAGAGAAATAAAATAATTTTGAAAAGGAAAAAAAATAATGTATTTAGTCAATTTTAAAGAAACTTTAATGTTTTTTTCTTACTAAAAGAAAATCTAAATATCATTATGAGTAGCCAAGGTAATCACACTTTGCATGGGGATACTTGATGATCAATGGCATTGTTTTTGGGAGCGTTATTTTGGAAGGTCAAACTAAAAAAATACAGTGCAATAAATTTTAGTACATGTTAGGGACCACTGTCCTGCCAAATTTCATTAATTGTTTTTTTTTTTGTTTGTTTGTGTTATTTTATTTTTGAAATGATAATTTAATTTCTTTCTACTAAAAAAAACAATCTGGTTTTTCAGGTGAGAAACCTTTCAAGTGCACGTTTTGTGAATATGCTACGGCCCAGAACAGTACGCTCAAGATTCATTTGAAACGCCATCACGGTAGCCTGATGTACAGCTGTCAGAGTTGCGGCAAACAGTTTGCAGCCAAGGATTTGTTCCTTGACCACCAAATGGAGCACCAATCGAGCAATCTGGGGAACAACAACTCTTCTTCTTCGGGAAGCCTCAACAAAGTGGAGCCTAACCTCAGCCAAAAGGAGGAAGACGACGAGGAAGAGGAAGGCAAGGTGGTGTTGTTGGAAGGTAGAGAGGATGAGGAGGGGGTACACCCCAGCATCAACAACACGTCGTAGCTCTGTGGGCTGCTCAAAAACAATGAGTGTACTGGGTTGGGAAACTGGCCAACAAAGCATCCTTACCTCTCACCAATTATTTCAAAAGGAGGAATTTATTGTTGTTGTTGATGATGATAATGATTGTTGTTATTTTTATTATTATTATTATTATGTTCCCATACCAGTCAGAAACAGCGTTTGTATACTGTTAATGACCAGTGGCTTTTTCTTGAGTCAGAGTGATAGCAAGTCTTCTTGTGAGGCTTCAGCACACTCCGTTCAAGTCCAGTCAGAGACTGTATGGTGCTGCAGTTCCTCAATCATTATTATTCTTATTATAATTGATAATTCAGGGATTTTCCATGCAAATTTTCTCAGGGCTTTTTTTTAATTGTCTTTTATTTATTTATTTTTTTTTTTTATAACCCCCCTCCCCCCGAAAAAAAATGTTTTTCTTTTGTAATTTTTTTTTTTGTTGTTTTTATCTATTGGTAAATCCCAAGAACTGATTTCTAGAAAGGTTTTGGGCTCAGATTCGAATCAAATTTTGAAATTTTGAAAAATATCAGACTTTTTTTTTTTTTTTGTTAAAAAAACAAATGAACTTTTTGAATTGGAAATTTGAAGATTTTATTTATTTTATTTTTTGCTTATTTTCGGCTTTAAAAAACGTTCCATGTTTCCACAGATCGGCAAACCTGATCAGATTGGTCCCAAAACTAACACTGTTGCGCTCAAATCTAGAATGAGGGGAAGTTATCAGTAAGATATTTTGTAGTCTATATGTATATGTACTTCACAATGAAGTAGTAGTTTGATCAAATCAGACATAATGTCTTTCTTGACATTTTCTCATTACTTATTTAACAAACCGTGTATATGCAAGCCAACAAATTTATTAGCCTTAATTATAAAAAATAAATACAGATTATTCATTGATATGCTTGGCAAAATATAATTTCTAATTATTTATACACACACACACATATTTATATATATATATACACAATCACACTCACACACATATATACAAATATATATATTTGTTACTTATATTTATTGTTAAAATGCTCAATATCAGTGATAGAGCATTTGTAGTCAACAAGTGTAGACCTAGTTTGGTAATTATCAAAATCTAGCTAATGGTCTGATGATTGCACAAAGAAACTGATGATTACCAAAGGCTGTTGACTTTGATTCTCATCATCACCGGCGGTCACTTGTGGTCAAGTATGACTATCCTCCGTCTTGGTCCCTGTGGATCCTTTTGGGAGGACACCTGTGCATGATGTCTTTTAACGTGCGGAGACTGATGCACCTGCAATCACCACACGGCCCCTTAGCAAAGGAGAACCTTGTTCCAATGGCATGAAGAGAACCACGACGACTGGAGGTCATTCTCTGTTGCAGCCTTCAACCGCCTTCAGTGCCGTAGTGTCACTGTGGGCATCTTCCGCCGTTGAGGTCTTGCACTATTTCATCCATAACTAAAGGGAAGATTGGGCTTCTTACCTTTCCCAAGGGTATTAGTCAACATGTTAACGTACACGGAACAACTTGGATTTGAACTCCCGTAGTACGGTTCCGAAGTTAGATTGTCTATCCACTGGGCCACGTCTACTGCTAAACTTTGATTCTATGCCTATGCTGATCAACTATCTTTTTTTTTTTCAAACTAGTATTATTAAAAAAAAATTCTATATTTCTTTTTAATATTTGCTATTTATTTTTTTTTCTTATTTTATAACAAAAGTTTAGAATTCTTTGAATAATGACATTCTGCGTAAATGTACCATATGATGATAGCAGCATCTTGACAGATGATTGCCGTTCGTCACTTTTCCCCTTCCCCGTGAGGCCTAAGGTGACTTTGAAGATCAGCAGATGATTTATAGGGGTGATGACAAACATGGGTGAGGAATGCTGTTTTTCTGCACAGCCATGTCTCTTCAATCCAGATATATACCATAATTTTCCAAGACTTTTCTGCCATCAATCTGCAAGCTTTTGGATCTCATAAAACTACCTTCAAATAAAAAAATTCTCAATACGCTTTCTCAAACTAATGAGACAAACTAATATGATTGTTTTAGATATTGTACCTTTTGGCTTTCTAATTGGGACCCTTCTGATCATAATGTGGAGCTTACTTCAAATTTAATCCCTTATTCAACTTAAAGGGCTAGACTGTTCTTACTCTTTTAACTTGGTGGGTACTCTAAATGTATTCTTTGTTATTATTGCCATTAAGTGTGGTTGAAACCCCTATCTTCAGATAAAACTCACTTAGAACTGGAAGAAACTTAACGCTTCTTCTATCTGTTGTGTCCAGGCCTTGAGGAAACAATCATTAGGGATTTTTGGGGCCTTATTATCCTATTCATTTATCTCTATACTTCTTGTGTTACTGTACTACATAAAAATAACTATAAAAAAAACATTAGAAATAGTCCAAAAACTCAAAACACAAATTATCAGCCCTTATCTCCAAGATAAAGAAACAATTGTTTTTATTTCTTTTTCTTCCTTGTTATAAAAAATTTTGGATTTCCAAATCAAAAACTTAATTCATTTTTTTTTCGAACTTTAATGAGCAAAAAAACAGGACAAAATATTCAAGACAACAGAAACAGGATGGTGCCTTTTTGGATCCAGTCAGAATAACAAATTGTTTTTCAACAAACATTTTTTTAAAGAGAAACTAACCTTTTTTTTTTTTTTTAACATATTTAAGAGAAAAATAAAAATGAATGAAAGTCTGAGTGAAAAAATAATCACATGTGAGGCTAAAAAAATTTGTTCTTTCTTTTTTTTCTTCATGATGAAAAAAAAAATGAAAAATCTTAGGTGAAAAATAAAAAATGCTTTGTTAAAAAAGAATTGAAACTTCCTTTTCCCAGTTGTAAATCATAATGCCATTTGCCTTTATCTCCCCCCCCCCTTTTTTTTAAATTACTGTTTTTATTATTGATATTTTAAAAAAAAAATAAAAAACAGTGTCTTTTTTATTAATACTTTTTTTTTTTTTTTAAATTTCAATGCATGATTTTTGTTCCCCCGATTTATCAGAGAAGGACTATTGTTTTCAGTGGCATGCATCGTTTTTATTGCACCAAAACCATGTGACATTGTGTTCTGCAAGAAATTTTATTAAGGTGATCATTGGTGATGGTTGCAAAACAAAACCAAACAGCATTTTTGGACTGAGAATTGATTTGAAATAGAACAAGATTTGTGGACCACACTTCACTGAATCTTTTCACTCAGTGAAGTATGGTCCAATGTCACATGATTTTTGTGCAATAAAAATAACACTTTTATCTATGACTGACTTTGTCAACAAAATTGAATCCAATTAAACCATTTTTTTCCCTCCAATCTTCTTTGGTGGGGAGGAGTGGGAATTACAAGATTTTAATAGGGTTACACTGCAATTGATAAATACGACTTCAAATAAGGGAACTTTTATGCTAATTAAAACACTTGATTAAATGCTTATTCTAAATTTATTTTATCCTTGATAATTTATAGAAGGGATTAAAACTATTATTTACTCATGAATTTCATTTTAGACTTATCTTGTTTTTACTTTGAAAATTTTACGGTAAATATAACATTTTTTTTTAATAACCCAATAAATATGAAGAAATTTTTTTAAAGTTTAATAAGTTTTTATTAAATTTATCATTTTTTTATATAAATTGATAATTTTTAATTTTTGTTTTCTATATAAAAATGAAACAAACAAATTATGTTGACTATGATTAATTGTAAAATTTCATATTTTTAAACATTTTTTTCAATTTGTTATGAGTGTAAAATTGCCATTATATTTTGATTGACTTTTATTTTGGCTGTAGTAGAATTTTTTCACTAAAACTATTTGGATATACAGATTATGAAACATCATCTCATAGAATTAAAAAAAAACACAAAAAAAAGTATGTATATTTTTTAAAGCTACAAAGATGGAAGTTGAATAGTATTTTGTACCCGGGTTTCACCATCAGGATCGTCAAAAGAATATCTTATTAATATGGGTCTTACAACAAATGGAAGTTTGAATGGCATATATATATATATATATAGCGACAGTGGAGCATTGGTAAAAGCTTGTGCTTTGGAATCGTATTACGCGAGTTTAAGCCCCAGTCAAAACCATTACTTTCACTTTAGCAGCCTCAGGCTGATAGGGCTTGTTAACTTGGGAGAGCAGCTCATCTAGGTGAAGGGTAACACCAAATGTAAAAAGCTCGGGTAGGAGGACGTAAAATGGCCTAGTGCCAAATTTAGGTTGGTGCCCACCAAGTAAATATATATATATATATATATATATACACACACACTCTAGAAGAGAAAATGAATAGCCAAGAAAGAATGTAGAAGATTAGTTTTTTTTTGTAAGGGGAATAAAGTTTAAATGGTTCTTATTTTTCATTGCCAAGCAGGTGTGTTTTTTTAGGGAGGGTGTCTGTCCACCTGGTGAGGAGCAGGGCCCTCTTCACCTACCTCCTCTCCCAACTCTTCCTTTTTTTTGTCTACTTACTCATCACACCTCCTCTCACCCATGTCCCTCAATCGTTTGACCCCCCTTTTTTTTCCCTTTGAAACCGTTCTTTTCTTACAAGTAAATTGTTTTGGAAGTTAAGGCATCATCCTCTACACACAGATGCAAATTTAGATGTCGGAATATCTATTTATATGCATGTGTGTACCCACACACACTCACATATTATATATATAATTTATGTGTGTACACATTATTATTATTATTATCTACATATATATATAATACAATCATTTTGGCAGCGACGGTAGAGCATTGGTAAAAACTCAGGCTCTGGAATCGTATAACGCGAGTTCAAACCCTAGTCAAAATTGTATTCACTTTAGCTGCCTCGGGCATATGGGGCTGGTTAACTTGGGAGAGCAGCTGATCTAGGTAAAAGTTAACACCGAATTTAAAAAGCCGGGTTAAGAGCACGTAAAAATGGCCTTGTGCCAAACTTCGTTGGTGGTCACTAAGTAAATATATTATACAATAATAAAAAGTATTCAGTGGTCATATGTAAGCCATTTGACTTGGGCAACTTGGTATGAGTTCAGAAGAAGAACAAAATGGGTATCTTGTATTTCAGGTTTAAATAAACTTTGTTTTATCTCTGTCATTAAATCTAAAAATACTGTTGCAGTATTTTTATTCTAATGTGTAGCTTATGGATATTACCATTAGGATTTCAGTGAATCAGGGTTGTAAAAGATGGATCAATCAGAGAGAAGAATGGATCCACACTTTATTTTATCATCCACTACAAGAAGCAAACTACATTATATAACCTGCTACAAAAAGCTTGATATCCAGTGGTTGCCAGACTTTTCTGATAGAAGGACAAAACCCTCTCTCCTCATGAATTTGAATTATTATTTTTATCATTTTTATCATTGGTATCATTAATATCACTGTTAATTGCCTGGAATAACTGATGGATTTTTACCATTTGGAAAAATTTCTTTCTCATTTTCTATTTATTATAAAAGCTTTTTATACTTTTTATAATATCCAAAAATTAGGACTGCTTTATCTAAAAACAAAAATGGCTCTACATTCCACGTATGTAAAAACATACTTAAATGGTCCCATCCTTCAACAGTGTTCCAGCATGGTCAACCCTGTACGTCGCACTAAAAGCAGAGCTATAATGTCAAGCTTTATATTTCTCAGGAAACGTATAGAATAAATATCATCAATAAAAGTGATTTGTTTTAATATTGGTTCTCATGTATTAAAAGATTTATAAATATAGATTTAGAATGATCTGTGATTTTTATTAGGAACCGACCAATCTGTCTACCTACTTTATAACAATCTACCTATTTTGTATCTATATACTAAACTACCCTAATCTATTAAATAAATCCTTTTCTTCTCAGCTTTAATGCGCACATATAACTGGCCTTGTACCTAACTTGGGTTTGTGCTTGCTCAACCAAGTAATTATATCCCCTCAGCTTTGTCATCTCAACATTTAGTTAACCGTACACTCTCACCTGTACACAATACACAGGTATGTTGCCCCACCCGAAACATGACCCTCATTCTTTTCCCTGCCTGCTGATGATGGACTAAAGAGAACCCCCTGCCCAATCCTTCAATATCACTCTGTGTCTGTGTGTTGTAAGCAAGAAAAAGAAACGAGGTGTGCTTCTTGGCAAGGGGGTCCTCACCACCACTGACTTCACCACCTTGAAACAAACTAAAAAAAAAAGCACCTGGCAATGTACCCTTTTGAGGAAGAGGGTGAGGATTTTATGTTCTTGTCTCCAATTCCCTTGTCTGTGCTCCCCTCCTCCAGGCCCCGCCCTATGTCCTATATTAGAAAAAAGCGTTTCTCCACATTCTGATTCATTTACAGACTTAACCTCTCTTTTTCTCTCTCTCTCTCTATCTCTCTCTCTCTCGGCAAGTCAAACCAACCATGAAGAAACGAAGCCTCCATTTTCACTTTAAATCTTCATCATGACCCCCACCACCACCACCACCAATGACATCTAATTCTGAAAAAGCCTTTTCTTCTTCTCTCTCTTTCCTTCCTTTAAGGCAACAAAACTGATCACAAAAAGTTGAGCAGATGCAATGAGCATGTAAAAATGGCCTTGTGCATAACTTGGTTTGAAATAATAAAAATGATGATGAGGATAACAAGAAGCAAAAAATGAACATACACACTTAAATGAGTACAGAATAAAAATAAAACGGTCTTGTCAAGAACGCATTAGATTTATAAATGTTATTATCTATTAGAAATTTATTAACATTATTATCCATTAAAATCCATTATTCTATTTCTAACACTAACAGAATATAATTGCCATTCTATATATGAATAGATATGTACGCTTACAAATGAATCAGATAGCCCTAACTATGAATGTGAGAAATTCGAAGGCAATAATGGACTGTCGAACCTGGACTTGTTTATGCTGGAAAAAGAAGGAGGGATATTTCAAATGACAAATACCTGGTAGAAAAAAACAAAAAAAAATCAAATTAAAAAAACATTTTACTTAGAATCCAATTTACAAATAAGAAGTACTTAAGTAAAATTTTTCCTTTTTATAATTTAATAAAAAATGTTATTTCGGAAAAAGATAAAAATATTTTTCTTGATCATATCAGACTTTGAAAATGAAAAATAGCTTAATTTGCGACTTCCTTTTATCCTTTCAACAACAATTGCTTAATTGGGAATTGTACAATTCCACTTGCTTGACCACAGGGGAATTATGGACCCACCTTAGTTATAGGGAGAAGAGAAAGGAAAGAAAAAGAGAAGAGGATAAAGGAAGAAAAAAAGAAAAGAAAAATTTAAAAAATGGAAAAGAAAAATTAAAAAGAAAAATTTAAAAAAAAAAAGAAAAGAAAAAGAAAAAAAAAGAAAAGAAAAATTAAAAAAAAAAATTAAAATTTAAAAAAAAAATATAAAAGAAAAATGTAAAAAAAAGAAGAGAGACAAGTGCAAAAAGAAGAGCTACACAGACTTTTCTGTATGCTTCCATTTCTGACAATTTATGATAGATTGATTTTTACAAAGACATGGCTTTGGGGAAAGGAAGAGTCTTATAATAATAATAGTGATTGTCATAATAATAATAATTGTCAAACTAATGGTCAATTATAATCATCAGACTAATCGTCGATAATAATAATCATAATAATGTTATAATAATAGTCAATAAGATCATAATAATAATAGTTATAATAATGGGTCAATATGTTAGTATTAACAATAATGATAAAAATAAAACTATTTTTCCTTTAAAAGATAAATTAAATTAAGAATTTATAAAGATTTCCTTCTATGTTATCTAAGATGAACTGGTTTAATGATAATCATAATGCGAAAAGAATTGTTGTCAGGACCCGTGAGGTATTTTGAATTTAGGCAATTGAGCTCTGAATATGGCAGAATGTTATCGATGTTGTGGACCAAATGATGTTCATCAAACAAGCAAGTTTTAGAGGCAATCGTTCGTATATAATCAGCCCCGGCTTGGACTCGGGCTGCCAACACTGTGATATGGACATGTCGTCTCACTTCAGACATGGCTTTTACAGATAAACGCACAGTTTTATAAGCCGTGGACTCAATCTCAAAGTTCTGCTGCAGTCCGATCATCATACAGCTACCAAAGAGAACCCCTTTTGGATAGAGATCAACGTGCCAATCAAGACAGCAATTTTCATCAGTCTCGGAACTGCTGATGGGAGTGGAAAAAAAAGCTGCCCGAACATCGTATTCGGGTAATTCGTTGTAATTGTCAATCGTAAGTTCTGTGCTCCAGATATCACTGGTATAGTTTCGAGGCTCATATTGCCGACTCTCTCCACTAACGCTATCAAGAATAAAACGTTCCTTAACACTGGCCAGGTGATATTTAATGGCATGGTTTATTTTCTCGTTAACCACCATCTTGAATTGCTGGACAAAGGAGTGGTGCTTCATCGACTGAAGCTGCGAGAGCCTAATCATCGAAAATCGAATATAAGGAATTGTTTGCAGCACAAGTTGTTTCAGAAAGTTCTCTTGATTGATGCGAGTCTTGTCTTTTTGTGAAAGAATCCACTTCTTGACGCCAAGAAACAAATTGTGCTCATCATGCACAATTAGGTCGGAACTTTTTAAAAAAGAAATCAGCAGTTCCACAGACATCGTCGAGAAATCGGGAACTGATATTATTTTTTGAAAGTTCATAGAGATGAATTCTCGACAGCACTTCTCCACCTCTTTATGACCACACAGCATGGAATACTGGAGCCAGGATACGGCTGTTGTAGGCGTCTCTGTGAGCATGCAGTGGTTGCACATGAAATCTGTACAGATATCGCTCAGATCCCCAATGCTATATTTGTCTGCAAGGGTGAGAAGAGGGAGAACGGATTCATGAGTTAAATGAATGGAACCGGTGTAGATATATTTCATAAAGTCTTGGAACACATGAATACATTCTGGTTCTTCTTTGAGGACAATGCGTTCCTTGTAAGACTCGGGCCATTGGGGATTAGTGAGCATCGTTTTGAAAACATCGCTGCACATACTTAAAATCAGCTTGTGCACAAGGAAGACCTTTCGCCCAACGACAAGTTGGACATCACTGAGTTGTGGGTCAGAATAGAGAGAGAAGAGCCGTTGTAGCATGATGCGGAAGTTGTCAACATGCTGACCTGTGTCCAAGCCAAACCAAGTTTTTTTAGTAGGTGGGGCCCCTTCATTATAGTCTGTACAACAGGCACAGCACTCACGAACACACTGGCCTAATAAGTGGGAAGTTTTCCAGTCACCCAAAGCTGAAATGATACAAAAACAAAAAAAAAAATGGTTATTAGATTCACATAAAGTGGCAGAATTCATAAAAAAAAATTTCAAGGACAAAAATGATTTTTGGTTTAATGAGAAATTTTGATCAGTGCTCAAGATCTAAACCTGACTTAATCTTTTTTATGTTATTGTACAGTTTGAGTATTTGGTATTTTTTTATAGAATTTCTTTCTTGTTTTAATAATCGATTAACAATCTGAAATATTTTCACTTTATAAAAAAAAAAAGTCTTTACTACTTTTTATTAAATAAATATGCATGGCTTCTTTTTTTTCTTCGTGAATGGATGATTACTTTTTTTTTCTTGAAGATCAAATATCAAAGTATGGGAATAACTTTTTATTTTTCATCTTAATTTAATGAACAACACATCAAACATTTTATATTCCTGCTGTTGTATTATGATTCTCGATTCTGTTACAGGTTTTGTTTAACCTTACTGAACTCTTTCTTTTTAAGATATTTTCCTTTGTTCTTTCTTGCTGTTGCATTCAGATTTTCAATTTTGGGACCTGTTGGTATATAGAGATTTATGTTAGAGTATTGATGTTGGTCTGCTGGGTGATATTTTAAATTTAGTATAGTTAGTAGATAATCAGCTATACAAGTTTTGTTGGACCTTCCTTGACTCTTTCATTTTAGGATATTGTTCTTGGTTTTAAAAAGCGTTTAGTAAGAGACAATAAAATATGTAAAAAATTTATTCATTAAAAAAAAAGAACAGCATTTGATTTTTCTCTCCTGAATATTCATCAGGCAAGTATCATTTGAAAAAAAATGTCATTCACTAAGTGCTAGTAATTATTTCTCTATAGTTAAAATTCAAATTTACTTATTTAGTTTTAACTAGCAAAATCACTTATTACTGTCTGGGTTGAAAAACCATGTCAATTATGGTATCTCCATTAAAAGTTAAATAGGGATTTGCAATCACTTTAGAAATGATTCTTAGAAAATACATTCTGGTCTTATTCAATTCTTAACTTTTTTGTTTTAAATAACTATCTACAAAAGAAAAAAGTGCAACTTTACAGTTTTTAGGCAATTCAATACAAAGAACAATAATATTTTCACCGTTGTTTTTAAAAATTATTTGGTTTTGGCATCAGAAATGATTTTTAGAACAGAAATAAAGATCTTAAAAATCTTTGTTAAAGTTCAGTAAGGTTCAACAAACTTTCTATTGCAAATAACCTTCTGCTAAACTAAATTTCAAATATCAAACTCAACAGATCAAAATAAAGATCTTAACCTAATGGGAACCTATATACACCAACAGGTTGCAGAATTGAGAATCCTAATATGACAGTATGAAAATATTGAGATAAAGATCTTTAAAAGAAGAGTTCCGTAGGGGTCAATAAAACCTGTAACAGAATTGAGAATCCTAATATGACAGTGGGGAAGAACGTTAGACCTAGAAGAGTTACTCTCCCAAGTTAACAAGCTAAAGAAGCTGAAAGGGAACATAATGTGTGTTTGAATATATATCTATATGTGTATATATAATAGAAGATGAGCAAATTGCATTAGTTTGACTAGTTTACAATAACAATCTTGCATGAACCAATAGTAATACATTTATGTGCAAAATTTCACAGGTTGTCTGAAAAGTTGGTATACAGTAGAAAATAATGTCTTAATGTCAAGAGAAGACATTTTTGATATTTCTTTTAAGATAAGCTGTGATACTGATAAAGTGTTTTATAATAAAATTTACTGTTAATTTATTTAAATTTCTATATATCCATAATACAGAGGAACTTTTTGGACATCCAGTATATGAAGTAAGAATAACATTAAGAAAAGGTTATGTTTCACTATATGGACAGGACATAGATTCAACATAAGGCATATTTGTTAGTTTTTTTTAAGACCTAATGTCAAGGAAGTGTTTCTCCTTTTTCTGTTGATAAAATAACATCCTGTAAAAAAAATATATTTTAAGAACTTTTTCCTTCATGTATTAATTTCTTTTGGACTATTGTCCTCATTTTTATTGTTGTTCTTACACCACATTTTGACCAACTTATCCTTAGGTGATTAACTATGACCCTAGATAGGAATGCTGAGTCTTGTAAAAGTATCCCCAGTAGTAATCACTGCCTTCTATAGTTGTTGTCTGTCACACCCACCATGTTCTGGCCAACTGAATCTCTGGCCTGCTTGGATAGGAATTGAAACCGTTATCTTCAGACAATGCTCATCCTCACTACAGACGCCAAATAAAAGATGAGGAAAACACTAACAGTCCGAAAGAAATTAAATCATAAATTGAAGCCTCACCTCAAAGAATTCCCCAAGAAAAATAGTTAAGGTCTTTCAAAATTTGCTGTATGGCCGTATGGTAGACACACAACAACAACCACATACACACACAACAACCACATACAGCACGCACTGGTGGGGGTGAGGCGTTGTTAGACTCCTCTGGACTCAGGGAAGGAAATTCTTTCAAATGCTCATTTTGAAATCGAATACCTTCATTTCTGTTTATTTACCTCTGGTTCAAATTTAATTAGGAGGAAGTTGTTCGTGACGAAAATGAAAACGAAAATGCAGCTATTTATGGGGGTCTATCTACAAATTCCTAGGATGAGAGTTTGTTAACAAAATAACCAAACCAAGAAGAACAGAACATAGATTTATCTATGTAATATATGTTTATTCTTATTTTTTTCATTTTCAAGTTTTTTTTTGTCGTTGAGGATATTTACTTGGTCGCATTAGCACCCCGCCCCGGAATTTAGTTTCACTTACGACAGGGAGTAAAATACTTAAGTTTATTCATTTGAGATTATGGGATCTGTTTTTTTTTTTTTAATTACTAGAATTTTTTTTTTAATCATTACTGTAAAAAACTAAATGGGAAGAAAAATAATATATTTAATTGAAAAACAAAACAAACAAGAAGATTATTATCAGTATTTTTGACTGAAAAACAAATACGTTTATATTTTGTGGCAAATTAATTCTAAAAATAAATCAAAAGATTATTTTAAAGAAGAAAAAAACTTGCATACAAAAAAAAGAAGTAATTTTTTTAATATTAAGTCATGACGGCCACCATAAAAAACTAACCCAACATTTAGTTCTTTAACATTTAAAATGTTTGTTTTTGTTTAAAATCAAAGACAATTTTAAAAAGAATTATTTTAAATAATGATATTTGGTAGGGATTTTAATTTATAAACAATAAGATAATTTAACAATAACATACAAAATGTTTATTCGTTTAATGACAACTTTGAGGTCGTTTTTTAATTGCTTTTTTTTTAACAATAATTTTTTTCATCTCCACTTCTTCTTTCAATAAAAAATATTTTTTGCAGAATTTAAAATAATATCGTTTTTATTAAGATGGAATAAGCAAAGACGGAGAACGAAATGATTGTTGTGGGTGGTGGTGACTTGGTGACTACTGGTTGGTGTGCTTTGCTTGGGTGCTAAATGGCTGGCTGGCGCTTCATATGGTCTCGACACAGGGCCATTCTGTTTTTTAGAGGACCATAAGGTCGAAAGATTGGTTTGTCTTCTTTTGCCTTAAGTCATCAGGGCCAATATATCGGCACTTTGGTGTCCAAAGGTTTAAACAAAAGAGCAAGAAAAAAAAACCTGGACAATATGTGGTGGAATTGGGATAATCTTCTAGTTTAGCGTTGTAACTTCGTAATAATATTGTAAAGCAGTTTATTGTTTTGTGTTGTTGTAATAAACACCACTTAGTGACAGGTAAAATAATTTTCTATCAATTATAAAAGAAATACACTTTTATAAAGTTTATTCTTCACTTATTAATCGGTAAAATTTTCATATTGGTTAGAAACTTACCTGATTTTTGGTAGAATTCTAAAGAGAGGCTCCGTTTACTTTGTATAAACTACTTTAGGAAGTTACAACGCTAAACTAGATGACTAAATTGGAATTAGTTGGTCGACGAAAAAAACTAAAACGTGTTTAAGAAAGACGGAGAAAAAATTCAAAGGAGGAAAAACATTTTTTTAAAATAATTTTTAAAAATCGCGTAAGAAAAAACAAAAAAGAGAGAATAAACACTATTATTCCAATTCTTCCCGCTTTTCTAAATATAAATGTTTAAAAAGTTTAAAATGTCAATTTTATAAGTATTATTCAGAATATATCATCTTCTTGGTTGTTGTTTACCACACGTTTCGAACGAATTAACCTTCTGTCTTCTTCCTCAGGTAAAGTAACTAAAGTGATTAATCATCATATTGTTTTGTTTTTTGAAATCTAGAGTTAATTCGGTCGAAACGTTTTGAAACAAATAACAATAAAGATGAGGAAAATAGTCCGAACAATACTTAAAAATTAATCATACCTCATCTTAAAGATTCAAAAAATAAAAATGAGGACAATTGTCCGATTACTTATAATTGATCATACCTCATCTCAAAGATTCCGAAAAAAAACCAAAAATGTCAATAGTTTAGTTTGTGAATAATCACTGAATGGAATGAAAGAAGGAGAAGACGACGAGTTCTTATAAATTAATTTGTTTTTAGTATTAATAAACTTATACGAATGGATGATCTTATTTCGTTGTAATTGGTTTGATTTAAGTAGTACCAGTAGTATTACCTACCAGATGAGGTAAGTTGGATCGAGCGAGCGAGTGGTTAGTGAGTGCACTAAACAATGATGATGATGAAGTAAAGTACCTAGAGAAGTTGGCTGTCCAAGTCCACCTTGTATATGAAGGTATTGCATGTCTGGGTGGGGCAGGCAGGGCAGCAGCACGCAAGAAATGGACGAACTTAAGATCACTAATAGATTTCCAATCTCTCTTCCTTCTTTCTTTCCTCCTCCTTCTGCGTCTATCTTCTCTTTCTCTCTATCTTACTCTCTCTTCTCGTTGTTTCACTCCTTATCTGGCTAAGGGTTTCCACACTCTCCACACTCTCCTCCCCTCCTTTCTGTAGAGACTATTGTTTCTCCTCTCCCCGCAACTCCAATTCCCCCTCTGTAATTGATTCCTTATATCCTTTTCCTATTCCCATTCGAACATCCTCCTTCCAGCTCTTCTTATCCAAAAAGACATAAAATAGCATTTTTTTTCTTTCTTTTTCAGTTTTTGTCTTAAATTTGTTAAATACACCGCGAAGGTTGAGCAATGCTAACTTTTTAACTTGACACTCACCTTCTTTCAGAATCTAGTAAGATTTCTAGGGGTATCCGGGTCTGCTTGAGATTGGAGCTAGGGTTAACCCTTTAAACCCTAAAAAACTGATATCCCACCCCTAGCTACCTTAGGCAAAAGAGGACACACACACGACACACACGGGCCGATATTTCGGCCTCATCATTTGAACACACACTTAAAAAAATAACCAACTAGTCATTCAAAGCCTTTATATTATATTAGATGGTTTGAAATGTCGTTATGTATATTTTTGTCTAAATTAACCAAGGCCGAAATATCAGCACTTTAGGTTTGAAAGGGTTATAGTTGAGATCACAGTTAGGGTTGAGATTAAGGTTCAGGGTTGGAGCTTAGGTTAGGGTTAAGATTAAGTTTAGGGTTAGGGTTGACATTAAGGTTGAGATTAGGGTTGAGATTAAGGTTGAGTTTAGGGTTAGGTTTGATATTAGAGTTAAGGTTGAAGTTAGTGATAGTGTTAGTAAAAACATACAATAAAAATGGTAGTCACCATTGAAAAAAATATCAATAAAAGTGGATACTAAAAGTCTTAATACCATGAATAATATTTGTCAATGGCAATTTTAAAGGTGATTTTTATTCAAAACAGACCCGAATTGGTGAACAAAGTATTTAATTAGTGTTGTAGACTACTTCAACACTTTTTTTATGCCTATGTTGTTTAACAATCTTCTTCTAACATACCTTTCTTTATCTATCACGTCAGTCTCTCTCTATCTGTTGCTTCTTGATCTTTACCCTTTGGAACCTAAAGAGCCGATGTATTGGCTCTGGTGACTTAAAGCAAAAGAAGACACTCCAATAGTTTGTCTCTAATGTGTTCTTCAAATAAAATGATCATGAGTGATTAGTGGGTAAATTTGCTAAGTCAGGATCCAAAGGAATAAAGTTAAAAATTCTAACTTGTAATTTTTTTCTGTCTTCTTCTTCTTCTTCTTCTTCTTCTCCTCTCTTAACTTTCTTCCCACTTCAGCCTCCTTTCCAATCTCTCAGTAATAATTTATTTTGAGTTTCAAAATAAAATGAAACTATGAGGGTCATTCCAAAAGTAATGCTTCATGAGATTTATCAACTCAAAGATAGTCACTCATCTAGGTAAAGAAAAACACTGATTTCAAAAAGTCAAGAGTATAGAGATGTTGGATCAAGGGAGTGAAACGGAGTGGAGTTGTTTCCCTTTTCATCAACTGACACGACGTCTCCAGTTTAGAGCAGTCTTGAATCTGTACGAAGACCGTCAACACTGTCTCTCTCTGGAACCCAACCCACCAAGTGCCAGAACGCACGTGGGTCTCTACTTCGAGAAGACTACAGAGTCTACTCTACAAAGAGGTTTAATCAGCATGTAAAACTGTCCTTGTGCCTAAGTTGGTTTGGTGCTTGGCTATACATGTATATATCCTCTCTGTTGCAGATATTGTGAGACTCTTATGAAAGTAACTCCTGTGCCCCAATTTAATCGATTAACATTCTCCAGTGCCTAATGAACATTTACGCAACTGGATGTCAGTATGCTCAGGAGGTGGTTCATCAATTCCATATTGTTGACAAAGATATGAGTGAAAAAGCATGCTCCGAATGTGAAAATGGACCGCCATATTTGTCACTGGCAAAAGTGTATTGAGAATGGTGATGCCGACAAAAGTGCATGGAGAAAGGTGATGTTGACAAATAAATTCTGGATCTCGAAAGATCATTTGTTTTATTTAAACCATAGCTATCTTGATAGCTTTATAACTTTAAAAAAATTAGAAAAATAGGTGGTTACTTTTGGAACAACCTCCGTAGAAAAATAAATTCTAGAGCACAAAAGATTGCTCATTTTAATTGTACCACTTCAATATCAGATTCCATAGTTCTAAAAATTTGAAAATTAGGGGTTATTACTTTTGGAATGACCTTCGTATATTTGTCTATTAAATTTTCAGACTATTGTTTTATATTTTCAGTATTTTCATAACATTTCAGCAGATGAACACTTCGGCCTTCTTAAAATGATCAAACATGGAAAAAAATATTCTTGTTGTAAATAGGATATATATACTTGGTTGTGCATCAAACCAATTAAGGCACAAGGCCAGTTTTACGTGTTCATTATATTATTGAGGTTTTGTAATCAGTGTTGCTTTTTACCTAGATGAATTACTCTCATTAAGTTGATGGATCTCATCTACCCAGGTTTTTGGAATCAGTGTTATATTTACACCTAGACAAGTTACTTTCTTGAGTTAATGACACTCCTCTGCCTGAGGCAACTAAAAGTGAATGTAATGGTTTTGATTGAAATTTGAACTCCCAGAGTCCAAGTTTTTACCACTGCCCCACCTTTACTGCCCATGGATATGAAATAATGACATGAATAAAAGTTTGATTAATGTAAATAGTACTAATCATAAACTCTATTTAAATAACAAATAAATATTTTTACATACCAAAAAATGAAAATTATAGTCCAAAATCTTTAAGTAACATAGATTATGAAACAAAAAAACACTAAAGATAAGAACAACAGTCCAACAAATTTTTTAACAAATAGAATTGACCCTTATTGGCTCTACTTATTTTCTCTGTATGAAGGAAGAGAATTTCTTATTGATTTTGTTTGTTGTTAAAGTTTATAATCAATTTAATAAAAACTGAGAAACATATCAGGAAGAATGTCAAATAAGGGCGCAACTGGAAAACAAATTTTGAACATGGTCCATTTTTAAATGGAATTCTGAATGTGGTCCATTTTCTAATCTGAAAAAGAATCAATGCTTACAATTTGGTCAAATTCAGAATGTTTTTTTGAAATCCTTAAGATGACGCTTGATAATATTTTGCGTATCAAGTTTTTACAGTGTTGTCTTAAACTTTATTGTAGTTTTCACTGGATTCTTGTTGTCCAATATTTACTGCTATTTAACAGAATTTTTTATTTGTGTAAATAAACCCATTATCCATTGTGCAACAGGTTGTAAAGAATATATTTCAATCATCTGTATATTGATTTTATTTGCAGACTGTTTTTGTCATCATGATTTAATACAACCTCGAGTAGAAATTCAGGTAGGAAAGTTAGGCAATGTTGAATCTGGTCAATAGGTAGATGGGTGACCATTTAAGAATACCATACATTGTTTTTTTGCCTGGGCAGGAAAATACCCTGGTTAGTGTCTAGTGCCACGGTTAGATCACTGTGTTAGATGTACTCTTAGTCTTTGGTAATACATGTGGCTAGGGACCACTTGTGAAGTTCAGATTCCCATGAGACTTGCCACTGAATCATGTGTGTTCAGTGAGTAAGCTGACAACCCTCAGAGATGAGTAAGCTTACCTTTTTTTACTTACTTATTGATTCCAGGCACTCATGCTGGTCCAAGAGTATGCTCCAGCCTAAATTCTCCTCCAACTCAAACCCTAACCCTATCTGTTCAATCCACATCTGATAACGATTGTGTAAAAAGACTTAATTCTTAATTAGAAATTTTTGTAAAAACTTTTTTAGAGCATTAAATGACAGAAAAATAATTCTTTCTCAGATTAAGTTACGATGAAAAAATATGATTTTTAAAAGCATCCTACATCCTCATAATATAATAACAAAATGAGCAAAATCAAAAGATTTTTGCCAAGGCTTATTTTTAGAATTTTAACAAGGGCCAAAATTCCAGTCTAAAAGTAAGGTATAGCTTAAAAATATAACTAGTTAAAATTAAAAAAAAACTCATCAAAACGCTTTTTAATTTTTCTCATTTTTTATATTTCTTACTCCTTTTATGATTAATGTTAATTAAAGATGCAGAGACATTGCTAAATATCACCCAGGGCTCAGATCAAATGTCACCCCACTGACTTCCAGATTCCTTAACCTGAATGTAACACTTCTGAAAGAAATTCGGGAAACCCTAAAAACCCAATTAATAAACTGGTGGGGTAGCATCCACTATCATATACTTTATGCGCTTAGAGTTCTAAAGATGTATAGTAACCCAGCAGAACTATTTGTTACCACATGTCAAATTAAAAAAGTCTAGACAAAACCTTATAAAACCATATTTTTCTTCAGACCAAAGCCCTCTCATGGCACCATGTAATTACATATTAATATATGATAAATAAATCATATTTTCAAACTATTTTCGAATCTTAGCCTGGCAGAAAAATTTTGTTGGGTGTGACATTGTGTCACTGCTCTTTTGCTGTCACTTGGGTGGTTGGGGATTTCCACCTTGCGCTCCTTAGATATGCCACTGTAAAGTATCTTATTTTTTGGTGAATAAGTTAACCCACTGATAAGCCCAGACAAAAAATCCTAATAAGTCTTTGCGATTTCCTATTAATATTAAAATTTGCTTTTTGTTACTGTCGTATAAGATGACACTCGATATTGGAGTGATTTGTGGACTTACATACCAAAATATAATTTAATTAAGTAAAATTAGTTGTGACACCTATAATATTTCTCTTTGTTTGTTGGAATGTTTTTTTTTTAAATCTATTTTTTTTTTAAAATTATCTATTGAGAAGATTGAATTCTACCTGTTGGAAAAATTTTTTAATGCTCTCAAAAAAAACTACTAATATGTTTTTTCCTAGTTTTATAGGTGAGATAAAGAATATTATGCTTATAAGTCTATGTAAGAATTTATTTCTTTATATTTAAAAAAAATATTAGGGTTCAATATTAAAGATCCTACATGAAATGAGTAGTGAGGAGGCATATGAGGTGTGATGATCATGATGAGAGGTGGTATATGGTTGCGGAAGTGAAAGGAGGAGATGATGAACAGCAGGAGGAGCAAATCAGTTAATACTACCCAGCATGCAGTGCGTCGCAAACCGTTGCTGCTGCTGCTGCTGGCTGGATGATGGCCGCTGCCGACCACACGACGCCTAGCAGGCACGAAAAAAGTCTCGGTCTTTTAACCACCAAATTTGTGTCCTTGCTACAAGAAGCCAAGGATGGAGTACTCGATCTCAAAGTGGTAAGTATCTTCAATATTTTTTTTCTTCTCGGACGATTCTGCATACTAAACGGCACTAAAAGGAGTCAGCCCGGTTGAGTAGTTTTGACACGGAGAAGTGATCTCTCACGCACCCTCTCTTCATCGCTCTCTCTATTTACCTTGTAATACCCCTCTGTATGTTTTTCTAATAATTCCTCTGTATACAAGCCTTTTAGCTCTTTCCTCTCTCTGCCTAGACATCATCTCATCAAACAAACCTTATAATTCTTTTACCTATATTTAGGCAATTAAAGGCCCATTTCTCTTTCCAATTTTATTTATTTATCTTTTAACTCATTTTTTCCTTTTTAAATTTTTGAATTCGAATCTTCAGTTTGTTCGTATCCCTGTATTTTTGCTTCGAGTATCAGGTTGTAGAAATCTTCCACTCCCTCCTGTCTCTCATTCCCCACTCAGTCTAAACCAAACTCTCTATCTTTATTTCTTCCACTCGCTCACCTCTTTTCATTTATCAAAAAAGTCGAGTTTTCTCAGAATAAAACTTATTCAAATTTTCGCAAAATTAATATTTTTTATTTTTATACCTAAATATTTATCTGGGATTTATTTAAACCTTTTATTTCGAATTTTTCTCAGTTGTTTATTTTATTTTTAGTAAAAATAAAAAAATTTTTATTATTATTTTAGATTTTATTTTCTTACTTAAAAGTTAAATCTGATTTTTTGGTTTATTTTTATTCTTATATTTTCATTTTCTTAAAGTTCCTTTTTTTTAATTTTTAAATATTTTTTTACTAAAATGGTGCAAAATCACAAAAAAACAAAAACAAAAACAAAACAAACAACGAACAACACTAACAACTTTTTAGACAGAATTAAAAGTTCTTTTTTTAATTAATGTGAATATTAATAAAAAAAAAATTAAAACAATGTCTGTATTTAATAACACAATCTGTTCCTACTCGTGTTAAAAAAAAAATTAATTGTGCGTAAAAATTCCTTAAGATAAATTACTAAATTTAACTTTTACAAGACAAGGATTGAACCTAAGACTTATTTTTTTTAATGTCTTTTCATGCTCTTCTTCCAAATAAAATCCACGATTAGATTTTTAAAAACTTTCAAAATTTTACAAAATAATTTTTTTTAAATTTCCAATTTCTAACTCAATTTTTTTTTATCGATAAAAACCTTTTTCTTTTTTTTTACTGTTTATTATTTTTATTTTGTCTTTCTTAGAACTTCATTTTTATTTTAGAGAAAAAACCGGTCGTCATTAATTTTTCTTTTTTTGAAAAATAAATAGATAATTGATAAAACACCCCTTCGTTATTTAATGCGTATGTTGTTTTGTTAATATTTTGATATGACGATATACAATATTAACTTTTGATGTGACAATATTTTGATATGAAGACCCACCCAATATTTTTTGACCTGATGACCCATTATGCCATTTAATATTTTGATGACCCGGGCCCGTTAAGTTACACAGACCCGTTATTAATAAATATATTTTATTTTGATATGACCCGTCCGTTGACCTAAAAGTTAAACTTTCAATATTACCTTATAAATAAATCCTATGTTTTATTTTGGGATATACTTGTTAATATACTTGAGACATTAATCGAAGAAAAAAGTTTAAAACAAAAAAAAAACATTCAATATTAATTTAAAAAAATAAATGACCCGACCTAAATCAGACCCTTGTTTAATTTTGATACTTTTTTTTTCTATTTTTAATATTATTTGACGCATACACAGAAAAAACCCTTATTCTCAGGAATTAAATTTTTTTTAAAATGACCCTGATGATCTGTAAATTTGTTTAGAATAATCAATTTAAATGACCCTACAAACCGGGTTTCGGCAAAAGTTAGCCCTTTCCTTCACTTAAAACTGAAAATTTAATTAGATATTTGATTGTTATTGTATTTTTTCTATTATGTTTACAAAAAAAAAAACTCTAATTTATTATCTTTTCAAAATGATTTTTTTTATTGTAATTTAAAGTTTTTCTTAGAAAGATAATATACACAGACACTTACACACACATATTTCAAAGTTTTTTTGTAAATTTAAGAAAATTTAAAGAAATGTTTTTAGAAATTAAAACCATAAAACGTAAATTTTATTTTTATGAATTTTTTCCTTTAAAATATTTTATTAAGAAAAATATTAAAGTAAAAATAACTTAGCAATTTTGAGAAAGTAAAATTTCATATTTAAAAAAGAATTTAAATGTCGTTCAAAAGACATTAGTAAACAGTTGATTTGTTATTCTTTCTTTTTTCCTCTGTTAAAGTTTATTCTAGTCATCTTTTCAAATTAGAACAAAGTCAATACACAACTCGTCTTTTTGGATTGAAATTAGTTAAAATATAAACTTTTGTTGAAAGAAATAACGAGGAAAAAAGAGGGGACAAACAACTCAGGGACGGAGGATGAAGGAGGGATCCTTAATATTTGTGTGTGTGATAAAAGTTTCCATCGAAATTAATTCCATCAAATTGGAACTCTGTTAGAAATAAATTTTATTTTTGTAGATTAAATTTAACTTTTTAATAAAAATTCTCTTTTTAATATTGTTTGTCCCGCATTCAATTTATTTTGAACGAAGGCTAAAAAAGATTTTTTTTAAATTTTTTAAAACTCCTGAATTTTGCGCACGTGGTCGTACGTTTGATTTGCTTATTTGGTTTAATTTTGCTCCTATCCTTCCTTCCTTCACCAACCCCGAATGAATGAGAATGAATGACCCATATGGGCCATAAGGCTTGAACAGATACCTCACATTGTGACAATAATAATAATAATAACAACTCACAACGAACGAAAACGGCCTTTAACTTTTTAAAAACAATTTTGGGAGTTATGAATTTTAAAGCAACTTTTTTTTCTGTAGCGGGTGGGGGGTGGATAATTGAAGCAAGGAAAAAAAACTCATCAAAACAAAACCAAAAAAAAACAAAAAAACTATACAATTTAAAAATTTACTTAGATTTTTTTTCTCTTTCTTTCTTCCCGTATTTTCCGTTTGCATTAAACAATTCAGTCGTCCCTAATATTGCTTCCCTTTTTTATATATTTATTTTCAAAGTATCTGAACTTATTGGAAGAAGGGTGGGAGGGGATTTATTTCACTCCATAATCACCCTTCTTCTCCTCCCCTTTACTTGTGTTTGTAAACGATTTTAAGCTTTATATATTATTTTTATCTATTGGAAAGAAAACTAAAAAGGTGACAAAGAGAGTTGTTTGTTGTTTATATATTGTGAATCAGAAAAATTGACACTTTGTGTTTTTTGTCACATCGTCCATTTTGTTATTTTTTTTTTTTTTCTAAACTGTAAAAGTATGTTTTTTTTTAACGGTTGGGTGGTGTCTGGTGTGGTTTAGTATAAGCACCGTCAGAATTTGTCATTCTTAACCCCTCAAGCACAAAACCGAGAATAAGATATACAAAACTCATAATTTTCTTTTTTTAAGTGGGTGTTTAATTTCTTTATTGAGCATACTTTCAAAATATACTATTAATTTTTTCTAAAGAATAATAGAATTCTTTTTTTTTTTTTATTTAAATAAAAAAATCTTTTAAAAACAAAGCGAGTGAGCGAGAGCAGGCAAACTTAATGAAATGCATTAAGTTTTAAATTTTAAAAACTTTTTTCAATTAAAAAATCTGTCAAAATTTTTCTCTTCATTTAATTTTTAAGAGATTTTCAGATTCAATGGGAAATTTTATGCTCTTCCAATAAAGTAAATATTATATTCTAAATAAACGTTTTATTTAAATCTTAACCTCTTATTTTGAAATGTGTATAAAGATACAAATAATTAATTTTTGTATTAACGTTAAAAATATCACAAATTGAAGATAAAAGATAATTTTTTTTAACATGAAGAATGAAAGTGCTCATTCTCATTGAATTTTTTTATGGTAGGTGGTTTTTGGAATTTATATAGATTTTTAGATTCGAACTAAATTAAAAATCGTTGAATTTCTTAAAATATTTTTTAAAGAAAACCTATTTTAAAAAAATCTTTGCATATTTTTCTATTACACCTTTTTATTATTAAAAAAAATTGGTCTCCCATCGTTTTATTGAAAAAATAATTTAGGGTTTAAAATACATTTTTCAAGTAGTTATAAGAAAAAAAAAACTTTAACCAATTTGGTGATAAATTCTGAGGGTGGAAATGGGGGTATGGTACAGTGCAGTGGGCAGTGAGTGCAGTGAAAGTGTGGAGCTCTCAAAAATGAAGAGAGAGAGAGAGATCTCTTTCGTTGTTACTAATTTTTCAATTATAAAGTGCAACCAGCAACAATAATCACTAAAATTCTAGTTTAAGTGTAAAATCACACGCGTACAAGAAAATTAAAATATATTTTTCTTGTGAAATTCGGTGTGCTGAAAAAGAATCTGTTTACCGTTTCCGTCACAATTTATTTCCCCAGCCCCACTAATCCTAACCAACTAGTTAATACCAATGATTTATTTGCTATGATAATTAATCCTAACACTAATTTTCAATGCTTACGCATACAGTGTATCACAAAAGTGTATACCCCTCACATTTCTTCAGATATTTAAGTATATCTCTTTATGGGATAACACTGACAAAATGAAACTTTTACACAATGAAATGTAGTCTGTCTGAATCATATCTAACTGACTTAATTTATTTTTCGCTCAAAATAACTTAAAATATAGCAATTAAAAGCTAAACTCCAGGCAACAAACGTGAGTACACCCCTTAGGAAAAGTGGTCAATATTAACATACATCATGTCGACTATCAATATTTTATGTGGCTACCCACATTATTCAAATTTTCCTTTACTCATCAGAGCTTCACAGCTAACCACTGGAATGCTTTTTCATGACGACGTCGAGGAGCTGGCCGGTATTTGATTCTTTGGACATCTTTATTTTCCACTTGAGGATCCTCAAAAGATGTTCTATTGGATTAAAGTCAGGAGACATGCTTGGCAGTCTATCACCTTTACCCTCAGTCTCTTCAGTAATGCAGTGGTTGTCTTCAAAGTGTATTTTGGGTCATTGTCATACTGGAACAGTGGAACACAGCTCTGATACTGTTTCTGTAGGGAGTCAATCATGATCTGCTGCAGTATTTCCCATTAATAATGGTTCCCTTATTGAAATGTAACTTCAATACCTGTAGCACTCATGTAGCCCCAGGCCATGACATTCCCACTACCATGCTTGACTGTAGGTATGGTACACTTATCTTTGTATTTTCACTTGGTTGCCTGTGCTTAAGGCCGGCCATCAGAAACAACCATAAATTTTTTTGTCTCATCAGACCATAGGACATGTTTCCAGCAATCTATGGGCTTTGTTTACATATCTTCAATAAATTGTTACAGGCTTTCTTGTGTATTGCCTTCAGAATAGGCTTCCTTCACGGGTTACTGCTAGGCACATTAATTTAATGTAGTATGCGATGTACAGTCTGAACACTAATAGGATGTCTTTCAACCTGTTCATTCTCTGCAGCAATGCTAACTGCACTCCTACGCCTATCTTTCAAAGAAAGTAACATCTGCTCAGCTTTTTTTGGGACGACCAACTCGAAGCCTATTCTGAGTAGACCCTGCTCTTTTAATATGCTATATTATCTTAGCCACAGTGCTGCATTTCAGTTTCAAGGTGTTGGCAATCTTCTCGAAGCCTTGTAGCACTACATGAAGATGGCCACATTTTGATTTAACAATAGATTTTTTTAGAGAGTTCTTTGCTAAGTGGTGCCATGCTCAGACCTTCAGGGGCGGTAAGAGAGAGTGTGTGAAACTTGCACTACACATTTGAATACAACTGCTTCCTATGAACAACTGGACATAACCAATACTAATGAGTCACATAAAATTTTTTATAGAAAAGGAAAAGCACTACTTAATTTGGACATTTTGAGATGTAGTTTCTAAGGGTTGTACTCACTTTTGTCACCTGGAATTTAGCTTTAAATGGCTATATTTTGAGTTATTAAGAGGGAAAAATAAATTAAGTCAGTTTTATATGCTTTCGACAGCATTTCATTGTCAAAATTTCATTTTGTCAGTGTTGTTCCATGATGTGATATTCTTAAATATCTGAAGAAATGTGAGGAGTGTATTCACTATTGTGATACAGTGAATGTGCTAACTTATGTATTATATGTCTTTAACATCTTTAAGCCAAAGGACTCCATTCTTACCATTCTAAATAATCCCACAAATGGAAAATAATCCCTGATTAAACTAGAGTTTTTTTACAAACATCTACTTCACTTTCTTGAGTACCTGAAGTATTTCAATCCTTTAGACCGAGGGGCCGATATATTGGCCCTTATGACCTAGGCAAAACAGACACCCTAATATTTTTTAATAGGATCCCCTAAAAGAACTGCTCTGAGTGACTAGTTGGTAATTTTAAGTCAGGGTCCAAAGATTAATTCTTAAATATATTGCTTAATGGGGTTGTTCCATTTTCCTTCAGCCCGACCAGGACCCACCCCTTAGAAAAATAAATATCCACCCAAACCAGTAGGTGGTTGTTTGTACTTTTACTTAACAGCTTTTACTTATCGTTGTTAATGTTAATCTGCCATCAAAGTGCTTCTTCTGGTTGGCCTCAAATAGATTATTGCAAACATGTATGAATGAATTGATAAAATTTTAAATAATACCATAATTGATTTAAGTAAGAAAATAATCTTTTCTAATTTTTTATTTTTTATTTATTTCATTTAAAAACACCACAAGTGAAAATGGTGTTAGTTTTGTGTAAATTCAGGTTTGGTAAAAGAAATGAAAGAAAATGATCAGAAATGATGATTGGTAGGTGACGGGTTAAATTTAGATTTAAAATGTACCCTTTCTCTCAAAGCAGAGAAAAAAAATTATACCCCCAAATTGGTTTCTTTTTCTTCTTTTTCCACTCTTATTCATTTTTTAATTTTCTTTACCATTCATAGACTAAAAACAGATTTAGGGTTAAAGTTAGTTGGTTAGTTGCACCCATTTAGTTGCTCTATTTTTTTCTTTCTTTTGATCACTTCTTTATTCCCCCCCCCCCCGGTTAAAACTTTATTTGAGAAAGAAGAAAAAGAGATGACATTCAGAAAGAAGATGACAACAAGCAAGCAGACAAAAAGAGACTAACAAAAAACTCACAATGGCAATAATGACCCACAAACAAGGACTCCTCCTTCTTGCTTCTTCAACCATCTTTTTTTTTCTTTAATTTCATTTGCTATCTGAATTTATTATTAGTTATAACATTTTTGTTTTGCTTTTTCAAAAAAAAATGTCTAACGATATCATAGAAAGAACTAGGAAAGAAGAAAGAGTGCATCTCCTCTTCTTGCCCTTGACACCCTGATTGATACCCAGACTTAGATTTATAGGAAAGGAAACAAATATTTTAACCCACCGAATCCCTTTTAACAACCTGCTTTTGTAGCTTATGCACACACTTTTTTCCCCTTATGTTTAAGATAAAGTTTGGGGTAGCCTTTCTTTTTTCACCATAACAGTGAAAGTAGTTGTATAATAAAATATAGAACTCTTTTCTTCTTTTACATTGTCTGGCTATTTTAGCTCCCCCCCCCTCCCATAAAAAAAAATCTGTCTGTTGCCCCACTGGTAGCAGTTGTATCAGATATTTTACTGAGGCATTATTAATAAGGAAAATTCCTTATTAGTTGTTGATAATTATTAATTCCATGATGGCTTGATTTCATTTTAAAGTTTAATTTCTTCTCTTATTTGTTATTTAAATGAAAATCCGGTTTTAATTTTGTCAAACGTTGCATAAACGTAAACATTTCCATTTCATGAAATAATCCGGACGTTTTTGATGATTGAATCTGAGCCAGACTTGGAATCTAAATCTGGATTTTTTTTTTCACTTGAAAAAAACAAATCAAATTCTCTCTTTCTCTCTCACTCAAAATAATGTGTTTGTTATTTTTATAACTATATATATATATATATATATATATATATATATATATATTCATGGCTCTCCATCGATTCCTGCATATAAGTGTTAATATTTTGGTTAATTTATTAAAAAGGTAAAAATTAATGAATCACCGAGTGAACATACTTCCCACTTGCAAAATAAGGTTGAGAATTGACTTATAAATTTTTCTTTTAATTGTTTGGGTTGTGATTAATTCTTCTTGCATCTTAAAAAATTTTTATTAGATGAAAATAAGTTTTTTAATTATTTTTTTTTCCAGCTAAGAACTTGCTGGATTTAATTTATTGAAAAAAAAAAAAAAAAAGCAACCAGGTGTTATCAGGCTTGGGATTTTCCTTCCTTTTTCATATTTTGAGATAAAAAAAAAGGATAACTTGATATTTGTTAGCTCAAAGAAATTTGTTTTTTCAATAGATATAAATCTTTTAAGAGATAAAAACCCTAATTATTGATATTTAAAAAAAACAGCCCTAGCTTGTCCAAAATGTCAAATCCAAAAAGCTTGTCCAAGAAATAATAAAAACAAAAATCATCTCTATAAATAAAGACCATCATTTTCAAAGATTGTTCTGCCATTGATCTGCAAGCTTTCAAATGTAGTGAAAGTACCATTCAGCCAGCATCGATTCAAAGAAGTTTTTTACTCGCTTTCTTGAACTTTTGGGACAACCTAGTATTTTGGTCCCCCCGATTTTCAGTGGAATGAGTCTGTCCGTGAATCCGGACTTGCCTGGTAAACTGTCTATTACTTTTTTCTGAAATTTTGCCACAAGTTGTATTTTTATATGTAGATGTACAAAGTAAAAAAAAAAATTATTGCAAAAATTCTCGTTGTGTTCCCAGGGGCCTAAAATGGGCCCAAAACACCAAAAAATGGCCCCAAATGACACTTTTTGCTCCATAACTTTTGATCCATCCATTAGATTTTTCTGAAACTTAGCCAAAATGTGGAGGGAATTGTGCCAAATGAAAATTCAGTATTTCTGAACATGACAAAATTCTAGTTAGTGTCCGCTGTGGCTTTTTTGGGGCTAAAAACACCGCTTTTGGAGCATGTTTAACGTTTTTGTCCAAAATATTATGTATGTCTTTTTTTTTAATCCTCCATTCACTATGCACTCATGAAGGACCATGCATGCTTCACTTGTTGATTGCTATTCTCGTAGACTTGTTAACTGAAAAACAATACCTGAATGTTAGTTATGTAAAACTTATACATGTTCAACATCAAGTCTTCATTTTTAGTGATGTTGTGTAAAAAAGAATAGCAATAACTATTTAAAATATTTATTTTTTTGATATTTCTAATAAATGAATTCACAAGTGTTATTGTCTTTTAATATATCTACTTGTGGACTGGAACCAATTCTTTCTACAGTGTGTTTCAAAAGTTATTGAACACTATGGGTATATAGAAATTTGAATGGACTAATAAAAAGTAATTTTATTTTAAGACATTTACATCATACAATTTTGACCAATAAATTTATTCATTTACAATATCACAGCTTACCTTAAAGAAAATGCTGGAAATGTCTTAAATTATTTTCACCAACTTTTCAAACACCCTCTAGTAATCAAACAAAAGTAAAACAAAATGAAAAACAACCCCTAAATTCACATTAAAAGCACACAAAAATTATTTGTTGAAGGGGGTAGATCTTTTTTAGTTTCCCTCTTGACCTGGGAAGGAGACATGAGTGGGGAAAAAAAATCAAAGATTAAAAAAAAACTTGAACTGACAGTCTTTGTCCGTATTAGATAAGGGTTGCAATTTCTGGTGCAGGAAATGCTATTGTTTGTCAAGTATTACAACCCTTTGGCTATTTAAGAAAAAATATATCCATTGTTTTTTGTAGATTGTTTACTGGATAAATTGAAATATTTTTTTATCTTCACAAATCAAATGGTTGACCTTTTTAGAAAAGAAATATATTTAAAAAAAATCTCAATTGAAGAGGGTTTTTTTGACATGGGCAGAGATTGTTAAAAATGAGCTCTTTGGACCTTTCGAGTTGCTGAGGGGGTTTAAAATAAACTTGTTCACTATTACCCATTTTTAAGTTAAAAAATATAACATCCTCAATGGACGAGAGACTTCTTTCTCTGATGGAGAAAAAAGGAGGACACCTCTCCAAGTGAATGATCATGACATTTCTATTAAGATAGACATTTCTTGGCCACTGGTAATCATAATTATGACTTTTGATAATAATTGTACTGATTTCGATGCTCTATTGTGATGTTAGGCCTGGAATAAATGTTTATAGAGTTGTTTGCATAATAATTTGGTTTACTTGAAAATCAATTTTTACAAATATTTTACTCTAAGTAAAATTTTAGAATTGAAAATTTTTTATATAAATGTTTGCATAACTAGTCTAGTAATATACCAAAAAAAAACTCAGGAAGTTTGCGTTAATAGGTTAAAAAAAAATCCCCTCCCAAAAAATCAACTTGCATGATAATTTGGTTTGCACTATGGTCATTTCGTTTGCATTTATATTTGAAATTAAATGGTAAGAATCCTCTGCATTCCCTTCAGCTATAGATTAAATAGTACAAATTATAAAAAAGATGTATGGAAAAAAAATGTTTCCCAAAAATGATTGTTGGTCAGTATTAAATGACCTTAAAAGGTTGATATGCCATAAAACTAAACAAAACAATTCAAAAGCCATTTAATTCTTTTTATTTTTCATGAAAATTAGGACCTCCCACCTTTTTTTTTTCACCATTTCATGGGTGGGGGGTTGTCAAAGAATTTTAAATATATTAGATCACCATGGTTTCACTGGTTGGTTAAGAGCTTCTTGTTTCTACTTCTAGGCCTCATTTAGTCTGAGCTACACTTGAAAGGCCAAATTGTTTCATCAGGGGACATTCATTCCTACACCTCTGGCCCCAACCCAATAGCTATTGAACTAGGAGATCCACATGACCTAATTGATATAGCAGCTGACAATGGCATCATCAAACCACTTTTCAAATTCTGGTCAACCAGTGGTGTTCACTTGGGAAACTAATACTCTCAGGCAGGGTGGGCAAATAATCAGGTATTAGTACTTACTGTTAATCCTTGCTTCCAGCTATAGGTTAAGTAGTTGAAAAAATGTTGATTCAAAAACTTATTGGAGAGTAAGGAGCCCTATTTCACTCAGCAGCATCCTTAAGTCATTTGGGTTATGAATTCTAGGATCTAGTTTGTATCCTCAGAACTCTATATATTACATTTCAAGAAATTCTATGGTCTTTTCATCACCCAACTATTCATCACTAGACTTTTCATCACGTTTTTTTTTTGTTGACGATTCTCATTGACAATTCATCACTCCAAGCCCTTTTTATCACTTGGACATTCTTTTAAAAATTTAAATTCGGTAATGTTTGCTAACATTAAGTTAAAATAAAATGAAACTATTTGCTGAAGTTTGTTTAGATTTTTAAATAAAAAATCGAAAATAAATTAATTTAAACAATTTTTTTTAATTATTTATTTGTTAAAAAGTTTCAAAAAGTGGAGGATATTCAATTTATAGATTTTAATAATTTCACGTAAAAATAACCACCAAATTGTTAAAGGGGCTAAAAATTTAATGTAAGTAAACATAATTACGTAGTTAACATTTAATACATGAATAAATCTAACTTTTTTTCTTTGGGGTGATGAAAGTACTCGATATCCAGGTGATGAATAGTCAGTAAACCATTAAATATGGAAATATTTTGGAACTCCTCATAGAAACTGTATAGTGATTCTTGGTATCTGCACTCTCAGGTGCCAATAAATAATTTTATTTTTAGGGTTGTTATCTTGGTTCTTTCTTCCTGTCATTTTAAGAGTCTCAATTCTCTGGTCTGTTGGTGTATATAGTTCCCCATCTTCTTTTTTTATCTATGTTCTTTTCTGTTGTCATAGAACTCTTTAATTCTGAATCCTATTGGTATATATCCCATCCCATCTTTATACAAGTGTCATTAAAGAGAACTTTACTCCATTTCAGGATTTTCCCTTTTTTTTAAAAAAAAAATACAAAAGAAAAAACCTTAAAAAAGAGGATTGAAGTTCTCTTTAACAAGACATGTACGATGAATGAAATTATGCCAATATACATTAACCCATCTTAGTAGACACCATGGCGCTTTCTGCAGTTCTTTTGCCATCTTCAGGAGTGTTTTTTTTTTTGTGTGTGTTTTTTATTGTTTTTAAACATACATTTACTTTTAGTATCAGTATTTATATTTATAAATGTGACTTCTATTTAAAGTTTTATTTAAAAAATTAAGTTTTTTTTAGTGTGCTTTCTCCTATTTATTAAGCTAGAAAAGCTATATTCACCAATAAGTCCCAAAATTGTGAATCCTAAAATGACAGCATAAAGAACCTAGATAAATAAATATCTTAAAAAGAAAGAGTTCAATATGGTTCAACATGACTTCCTGCCAGACGAAATTGAACCTTCTCTCTAATTTATGAAATCATGTTTTTAACTCTATAAAGAAGTTTATGTAACTCTTTCATTTCAGTCAAAATCTAAGGCAAATCTTAGAACAGAGTGCCTATATATATATATATATATATATATATATATATAAATATATAAATTTTTTATTCTGAAATGTAATGGCTTTTTGTCCCTTGTCACATTGTTCTCATATGTCATCTGTTTGAGCATTCATCTTGACAGGTTGGTGTAGGGCATGTATTAAGAACTAATCTACTCTGTTAACGAAAATGTTTGTAAACCACTAAATCCTACTTTTCAGACTTGATCCCATAAAATGTGTGTGTATGTCGCCATTCATCCATCCATTCATTTTGTATTGTTTTCAAAAGCCACCAAATAATTTCTTTCAAGACTAACCAGAAAAATCTTAGAAAGTTTTTATGTAGGAATTTTTTTCCCTTTTTATTGTTTTTTATTGGTAGAAATATATATGAGTATTTGAATTTTTAATATGATAAAACCTGGAAATGAGTATTTAATCATTTTACAAAAACAAATTGCTTTTAGAATAAATCTTGCCATGACAAATTAAGAAGGAAACAATGGTTTGAGATCAAAGTTTTTATCTTTTAATTTACTTTTTGTTTGTAATTTTAACATGTTTATTTCAATGATTTCATTTTGAAATAACATATTGTAATTCCTGAAGTTTCATGACAATTTTTTGATTTTTAAAATAAAATTCTTTATACTTAACTGAAATTTTTTTTTAGAAAAGTTAAAAGTTAAATTTATAGAAACTAGGAAAAATGAAATTGCTGAAATTAAATTGAAAAAAAATTAAACAAACAGAATAGTTGGTGTGTTGTTAACTAAAACTTCTTCATGATCATTTTTTAGATTGTACCCCATTTTAGAATAGACTAGCAAAGGTAATCCGAGGCAATCCTTAATGATCCATTCCATTGTTTTTAGCAGGTTTACTTTGGAAGGTTGTTGTGGTCGAGTGTGGTTTTGCATACAGTGTAGTTAAAATATAAGAAACAAGACAGTATTAAGGTTTAAAAAGTATAACAAAAGGTACATAAATACTGGTACATGACCTGGCAGCATATCTGCTGCTATGCTGAAATCCTCTTTCTCTCTCTCTCTCTGGTTGACGAGAGAGACACATTTATAGTGATTGGAAGAGTTCATTAGGAGGTGTGTTTCCCCACAACAAAGGTTAAGTTTAAAAGATACAGTGCCATAAGTTTTGGTCTACGTTACCACTTACCTGTCACTATCCTGCCAAATTTGATCAGGATTGGTTTAGGGGGAGGAGTGTGATCTAATTCACATTTCTTGCCAGCAACATGCTGCCCCCCCCAGATAGTAGCAAACCCTAATTTGGTATGCAACATCCTCAAGTGGGGGAGTTTAAGAAGAGCAGCACCAACTAGGACCTTTACCTTAGAAAATAGTGTACACCATCACTAAGGTGGAGATAATCATCATTCAAAGTTTGGTCATGATCAGTCCATGGTTTCGGACTCAGTGGAGAGAATTACCGAGAAGACGACCTTGACTTTGAAAATTGGTATGCACCATCTGGCAGTAACAGACCAGCAACATGCCAAATTTGGTCATGATTAGTCTAGTGGTTTGTGCTGCAGAAGAGTATATACTCTAATGACCTAAATGATCATGCTAAGTTTGGTCATGATTGGTTCAGTGCTTGGGCTGTAGAACAGTTTTACACATACACACACTACTACTACTTAATATAAAAAGATATGATAAACACATTACATTTAAATCTATAAATTCCAATGTTCCATTTGTTAAAAGAATATCCCAGTTTAAAACCTTCACTAATACAAGGTAACTTGTAAATAAAAATAATAAATTTATTCATAATGGCTAATGACTTTTCCCCAATAATCTGCTTTTTGTCAAATTTAGAGAGAGGAAATCTGATGCAAAAAGTGTTTTTCTATTTCTGTTTTCTAGGCTGCTGATCAATTGGCTGTGAGACAAAAACGTAGGATTTATGACATCACTAATGTTTTGGAAGGAATTGGACTCATAGAAAAGAAATCAAAAAATAGTATTCAATGGAAGTGAGTTGTTGTTAAAACTTTATTTTATTTTATTTATTTTTTTCTTAATCTATTTGATAATTACAGTAAGGGGTGCTTACTGAATACATCCATATCTGTCAGCATCCACCTAACATCTAAAAAAAAAAATTAATTTTCACTTACATAGATACACATATACAAAGAAAATGAATAGATATTAAATCTAATGTTAGACTAACATGCACACTATAACAATAAAAATATAACCTGCAATTTATATATACATATACATGAGTGTGAAATGGTATACATTCTTTCCTGATGACCTTAAGGCTTACATTTGAACTATTACCATTTTTTATTGTTTTCTTTTTTTTCATTTTCTTTTTCTTCTGTTTTCTTTTTTCTTTTTTTTGTTTAATCTAATTTTTTTTCATTCATTTTTTGATACTTAAAAAAAAAATTTTAACTTTTTATTTATTTAAAATATTCATTAATTTTTGTTCTTCATTTTCTTTCAATTTTCTTTTTCATCCATTTTTTTTGTTTTCATTTTTTTAACCCTTTCGGCCCTAAGGGGCCGATATATCGGCCTAGTAATCAAAGGCAAAAAAACACACACTGACATTTCGACCCTACTTTGTTTTTATAATAGAACTGCTCTGAGTGACTACTTGGTTGTAATGTTAAGTCAAGGTCCAAAGATGGAGGTTGAAATATCGTTGTATGTCTGTGTGTTCTTTTGCCCGAGGTCGTAGATATATCGATTCTTTAGGGTTTAAAGGGTTAAATTCATTTTCTTTATCCTTTTTTTAAAATAATTTTTTAATTGCAATTTTTTTCTTTCTTTTTTTTAACATTTTGTTAGACTAATTTTTTTTTTACTACCTTTCAATTATTTCTGCAGAGGTGCTGGTCCTGGTTGCAACACGCGGGAGATATCCGACCGGCTAATGTTTTTAAAAAATGATATTGAACACCTTAATAAACGAGAGAAAGAATTAGATCAACACAAAAGCTGGGTACAACAAAGTATAAAAAATGTCACAGATGAAGTATCAAATTGTCAGTATCCTCTTCTGTACCCTTAAAACGGGATTCAGGCCATGCAAATGAGTTTTTTTCTTTTTTTGCCCATCCATAATTTTTTTATTAAAATTCTAAGGAATGTTTTAAAATTAGAGCGGTAATTTTCAATTTTCAATACCAAAATGTTAGTAATTTAAAAACAATTTAATTTCCATGTGAAAACCTTATTTGTATAATATTATAAACTAGCAGAACCCGTGTAAATTCCACGGTAGCTTATAACTTCAACCTCTGATAAAGCATAAACAATTTCATCACATA
>JAUZSX010303240.1:0-12896 GCA_034780655.1 Idiosepius hallami | reverse complement strand
TTTAAAGTTCATCGAAAGTATTGTAGAATATAATGGGGGGTCCTTATATCAAATGGAAGGAGTGTGCAAATAAAACTCTAGAGAAGAAGGCCCCGAAACAGTGCACATTCTCTCCTGATAACCCCAAAACTTATATATTTGTTTATTTGAACTTTTACGATTTGGATTGCCCAAAGACCGTCACAGATTCAGTGAAGTATTATACCGATAGGATGGGAGGAATTTTAAAAAGCTACCTTTTTGGTAAGTTTCAATTACTTTCGGTGTAATTTCCCTCTTCAAATAAATTCATATCTAATGCTTTTCTCTACTAATTTTCATATCTAATGCTTTTCTCTATTAAATTCATATCTAATGCTTTTCTCTACTAATTTTCATATCTAATGCTTTTCTCTATTAAATTTCATATCAAATGCTTTTCTCTACAAAAGTCATATCTAATGCTTTTCTCTACAAAAGTCATATCTAATGCTTTTCTCAACTAAATTCATATCTAATGCTTTTCTCAACTAAATTCATATCTAATGCTTTTCTCTACAAAATTCATATCCAATTACTTTTCTCAACTAAATTCATATCTAATGCTTTTTTCTACTAAATTCATATCTAATTACTTTTTTCTACTAAATTCATATCTAATTCCTTTTCTCTACTAAATTCATATCTATTCCTTTTCTCTACTAAATTCATATCTAATACTTTTCTCTACAAAATTCATATCTAATGCTTTTTTCTACTAAATTCATATCTAATTTCTTTTCTCTACTAAATTCATATCTAATTTCTTTTCTCTACAAAATTCATATCTAATGCTTTTTTCTACTAAATTCATATCTAATGCTTTTTTCTACTAAATTTCATATCTAATGCTTTTCTCTACTAAATTTTATAGATTGAAGTAATTTGCCGATAGGATGTAAAGACTTTTAAAAGATACTTTTTTGGTAAGTTTCTATTAATTTCCGAGTAATTTTCTTCTTCAAATAAATTGATTAATTATCAAAATAAAACTTTTGTTGTCTTTCATTTTGAATTGTCAATAAGAGATCTTGTTAATCTGTTTACAACAACTCAAAGATGACAAAAAGATCTTTAAGGACAGAAAAGCCATTGGGCTATAGCAGTAATTCTCAACCAAGGTCCATAGGGAGTCAACATATTTCTGGAGTTCTACAGGCAAAACACAGTAAATTGGAGGATCCACAATATGTTTTTTAATCAGTGTATATGAATAATGAAGCAGTGAATTCAACTGGCTGCTCTTCATGAGCTAGGGATATTTGAAAATGGAGAAAACATCGTAATATTGTAATTATTATTATTATTATTATAGATACTTTATTTGCATTAAATCAATTCTAATTAAGAAACAATGAATACCATTTTTTTTTATAATTAAAACCACAAAATTTATCTTTGTGAAAAACAATTAAAAAAAAGTTGTTCTTATGCCCAATAGCCATGAAGGGATCCACCAAGGAAAAAAAGTAGGAGAAAGAGGTGCATGATTAAAAAAAAAAGTTGAGAACCACTTCTCTATAAAATAGCATCCCTCACCAAGAAGAAAGAGAAGAAAAATAAAAAATCATACACCCCCCCCAAAAAAAAAAAATACTGAAGGATATCATAGCTGAAATACTATAATCTATGACAGAAAAAAAAAATTAAAAAAAAAAATTAAAAAAAAAAAATTTAAATTAGAAAAATAAATTAAATTAAAAACTAAATTAGATTCAAAAAATAAATCAAACCAAAAAAACTAAATTAAAATAAATAAATAAATTTAATTAAAAAAACTAAGTTAAATCAAAAAAATAAATTAAATCAAAAAATAAATTTAAAAAAAATCTAAAATTTAAATTATATAAAAAAATCAAATTTAATGAAATTGAAAAAAAAATTAGGAATTTAAAATCTCTAAATATTAAAACCAAATCTTAGAAATATAAAATGTTTTATGTATAAAGGAAACTGAAGAGGATAATAGTCCAAAAACTCTAAATAACACAAAGAGTTAAGCTTTTTCTAAGATGAATAGATAAATAAAAATAATTAGATTGCAGAAAGTAAATATTCGGATTTATCAAAGTTGAATAATGCGCAGTCAAAAGAGGCTGCAAATTTATTAAAAAAAAAAGACCCGGCCATGTTTTAGAGTATCTTTTTTTTTCTTTTCTTTGTGCGTGTGTTATTTGTCACTTTTTAATTCTTTTGCTTTTTTGGGGTTTGTTTTTTTTTTCAAAAGGAGGTGATCAGAATATTTACCAGCAAAACATAGAAGAAATAGAATAATAGTTTCTAAAAGAAAAAGTAGTTTCACACTTACAAGAGACCCTGCAGCCATGATAAAGAAGGAAAGAAAGAAAGAAAAAAAAATCCTTTTAAAATAAACAGTAAAACCAAAAGGAATTCAATTTAAAATTATTACTAACATCAAGAGTTTACCAAAAGTATTACTAACATGAAGTGCTTACCAATTTAGAATTGCTAATATAAAGTGTTTTCTAATTTAAAATTATTACTAACATGAAGTGCTTACGAATTTTAAATTATTTCTAATATAAAGTGTATACCAATTTAAAATATTACTTATATGCATTGTTTACCAATTATTAGATTATTACTAAAATGTTTACCAATATAAAATTATTACTAAAATATTTAGTAATGTAGAGTTATTACTAAAATTTAAAATTATTACTAAAATGAAGTGTTTACTAATTTTAAAATTATTAGTAAAATAAGGTGGGTGCCAATTTAAATTTACTACTAACATAAAGTGTTTACAAATTTAAAATTACTACAAATATAAAGTGTTAAAAATTTTAAAAACTATTTTTAATAAAAGTGTTTAAAAATTTAAAATTATTACTTTTAAGTAGTGTTTACCAATTTAAAATTATTTCTATTATAAAGCGGTTAGTAAAAGGTTTCCAATCTAGTTCTGTTGGGAGTCAACAGTGGGTGCTGAAGGGTTCAGCTCATTTCATAATAATATTACTAATATATTATAAAATATTACTACATAATATCATTACTATGATAATAGTAATAATATTTTTAGTCAAGTGATATTCAAGTGCTTAGATTACATTTATATTATATTTACTTAGTGAGCACCAACTAAAGTTTGGCACAAGGCCATTTTTACGTGCTCTAACCCGGGGTTTTTACATTCGGTGTAACTCTTCACCTAGATGAGCTGCTCTTCTGAGTTAACGAGCCCCATCTGCCTGAGGCAGCTAAAGGTGAATGCAATGGTTTTGACAGGGATTTGAACTCGTGTACTACGATTCCAGAGCCCAAGCCTTTACCAATGCTCCAACTTCGCTGCCCAAAAGATTACGTTTATAGGAGTTATCAACTTAATGTTTTTCCAAATAATGTTTCTTGAAATCCTATGTAAAGTCGTTTTTTGTTCATGATTGATCAGCCTTAACAGTCATTTAACTTCTTCCCAATTGATTGCTAACCTTCTTAGAGTGGAGCTAGGGACACAAACAGTCAGAAAAATGTTTTTAAAATTACTTTTAAAAAAATCATATCTTTTAATGATTTTTATTTAATTCTAAAATCTAAAAGATGTTTATAAAACCTAAGAGATTGTACTCAGCATATCAGTTCTTTCAGGCGTTTCAGTTCGAATGCTTCATACGTTTGACTGATCATGGCACGAACCGCTGACCAGCTTGGTACAGTACCTGATATTTCTAAGTGGTCACCCATCTTAGTACTGAACAGGTTCTACGTCGCTTAACTCCAAAAATCTGGTGGAACCGGTGTCTGTAACGTGACTTGACCATACTTCTTGGTATGTAGTGGGGGAGGGATTCAATTTCCAGGAGCAAGGAGTGCGCAAACGTCAGAATTCGCTATCTGTAAATATGTATTTTCATAACTATATTGATTTTCTCCTAGGCCACGACGGTGGAACATTGGTAAAACCCCGATCTCTGGAATCTTATTACGCAAGTTCAAATCCAAGTCAAAACCATTGCATTCACCCTTAGCTGCCTCAGACAGATGGGGCTTGTTTAACTCGGGAGAGCAACTCATCTAGGTGAATGCAAAAAGCCCAGGTATACAGAGCACGTAAAAATGGCCTTGTGCCTAACTTGGTTTGGTGCTTGACCAAGTAAATATAAACTCATCTAGGTGAAGGGCGACAGTAAATTCAAACAGCCCAGGCATTTAGAACACTTAAAAATGGCCATGTGCCTACCTTGGTTTGATTTTCTTCTGATTTGATAAATCTTTAATTTAAAAATAAAAAACTGTTACTTATGCTGTACTCTGTTAATAAAATATACAGAGGTGGGCCAAAAGTAGATATACAGTTATGACAAGTAAAAAAAAAAAAAGTCCAAATATAGGTTTATTTTTTTAATTTCAAGAATAGTAAAAAAAGATTTTTAGACAGAAACTGTTTAGTTCCTTAACAGCTTGAAATGCCCTCCACCATGATTGCTAAATTCTTCATATCATCTTGTATGTACTAGTAATAGATTAATATACAGGATGAGCAAAAAGTAGGTATACAGTTATGAAAAAAAAAAAGGTTAAAAACTAGGTTTATTTTTTTAAGTTTAAGAATGTTTATATACTAGGTGAGTCAAAAGTGGGAATAAGTTATGAAAAGTAAAAAAGTCTATAAGTAGGTTTATTCTTTAAATTCCAAAATGCTAAAATAATCTTAGACAAAAACTGTTTAATCCCTTAACAGCTCAATATGTCCTCCACCAAAATTGCAAGATTCTTCATATCATCTTGTATGTACTAGTAATATCATATACTAAATATTAGATTGATATACAGGATGTACGGTCAAGTTGCGTTGGAGACACCGGTTCCCGTCAGATCACCAAAGTTAAGCAATGTCCAGCCTGGTCAGTGAGTAGATGGGTGACCATTTAAGAATGTACAAGGGCAAGTAACAAACCTGCACGTGGTGCTCCTGCTACTCTTTTTGAGGAAACTAATTGTTACACGACGCACATCCCTGTGCGATACGATATGAATGAATATACAGGATGGGCCAAAAGTAGGTATACATTTATGAAAAGTAAAAAAAAGTCCATAAGTAGGTTTATTCTCTAAATTCCAAAATGCTAAAATAATCTTAGACAAAAACTGTTTAATCCATTAACAACTCAATATGTCCTCTGCCAACATTTCAACATTCTTTACAACTACTTAAACAAAAGATATTTATCAATCATATATAAAGGTTTATATAATGTTGCATATAAAAAGGTTACATAACTGTATAACTACTTTTGGCCACCTGTATATCCCTTTTAAACAGCATCGACCAAAAGTAGAGTGTCAGTTACAAAAAGTATGAAAGAGTCGTAAAGTAGGTTAATTTTTCAAGAAAGCTAAAATAATCTTAGACAAAAACTGTTTAACTCCTTAACAGTTCAAAATGTCCTCCACCAACATTGCAACATTCTTCACAGCTAGTGATACCAAAAAAAATATTTATAAAGCCAATAAAAAAGTTCATATAAAAAAGTATATAAATAATAACTGTATACATACTTTTGGCTTAGCCTGTATAATATAAAATACTACACTAATTTAATTTCTTATTGTATTTTTATTTTTGAGACGAGGCTTCATAATCTGAATATTAACTTTATTGCAGACTTTTTAACTTTATTGAGGACTTTTGTCCTCATCTTGGTAGTTTATGATGTTTCTCTCATTCTATTTTGGAGATGAGGCTTCATAATTTGAGTATTAACTTTATTTTAGACTCTTCAATTTTAGGTGAGCATTCTCAGGAGATAGAGGTTTCAATTCCTACCCAAGCCGGCTAGAGGTTTACTTGCTCAAAAACATGGTGCGATAGACAAAACTATGGAAGGCAGTGATTACTGGGAATAGGGTCATAAGACTCTGCATTACTATTCAAAGTTGTGGTTAATCACTTGAAAATGGCCTGAAGTGAACTTGGTGGAAATGTGGTGAGAAAAAAAAATCAAACCATTAAGATGAGGATAAAAGTCCACAATAAAGTTTAATACTCGGATAATTATTTCCTAATTTGTTGAATTTAAAAATAATGTTACTTATGCTGTACATTGTTAATAAAATATATAAATATGAATACAATAAAATTAATACCCAGATAATTTTTTTTAATCTATTAAATTTAAAAATAATATTACTAATGCTGCGCCCTGTTAATAATAATAATAATAAAAATAATATATATATATATATAATATAAAACATATGTAAATATGTTCGGAATTTTTTTTTAAAATTAAATTCATCAGAAAAAATATCAGTTTTCTTTCTTTCTTTTTTTCTTTCTCTCTCTCTTTCATACTTTCATCCTCTCTCACTCTTTCTTGCATTAATAGACATTTTGAAAGAAAAAGTTTAAAAGGAAGATAAGTAAAGGAAACAAATTGTTTAATTTGATTGATTGATTGATTGATTTATCTAACCATCATATTGACCCTCATTAGGTCATTCAGTGCTGAAAACTATTTTAATTGCTCTACATAGTTTACTTACTTTACAGTTTTGGCTTGTTTATGTTTTTCTTTTGTTTGTTCATTTTTTTTGTTTCTTTTTAAGATGATTGTCTTTAATTATTTTTTGGGAAGAACAAGACTATTTTCTTTTTAATCTTCTTAGGGAAAACTTGATCATTTTAAAAAAATGAGAGAATTTTGTTTGTCCAGTTGTTACTAGATCAAGCTCAAGAATATAAAATTGAAACCCTTTCGTTTTCTTTTAATTTGATTTATAGATCATAAAACCCTTTTTTCATACTTTACATATGGGAATGGATAAGGCTAACTATAAATGAATTGTTTATTTAGAACATAGTTGGGGGGGGAAAGAAAAATAGTCGCCAAAAGATAAGTGTTTTTTTATTTTTAGTCGCCACTTGCAAATGCAAGGGATTCATTTGCAATATAGAGCCCTGTTGTATCACAGAGCCCAATAGTAATTTGTATGGTGTACAGACATTTCATCACTTAACATATAATAACTCAGCAATTAATCACGGACAAGTAATCACTACGGCTGTGATAATATGCTTTTATCAAAAATATTCTTGTTATTGCCCTAGTTATAGAGCTTCTTTAGTAAAAAGCATATTGCCACAGCTCTACTAATATCTACAGAATTAAAAGAAAAGGTAAAAATCGTGAATAGTCAAGTAGTTGTGGTTTCATTTTCTAAAGAGGTACAGGATGTAGGGTCTCATCATTTTCTGAATAGCTCTATGTAGAAACAGGATAAAAAAAAAACCCAAAACACCATTGTGGTTTAATTTTCTAAAGAGCTACAGGATGTAGGGTCTCATACAAACACAACGATCTGATTGTTATGAGTATATAGATAACAGATGACTACGTCAGAGTTGGTTTGAATATATATTTATTTGAGTATCTGGTACTTGGTTTTACATCGAAAAAAAAATGTATATTAGCAAAAGGAAGAGGATTAGAAAGATGTAGTAAAGAAGAACAATCAGGTGAATCATGAGATTAAGAGCCTTCAAAATTAGCAGCAGTAGTAGTAGTAGTATTAGTAGAAGTAATAGTTAGGTCAGGGGGGGTGACAAATATTTTAAGCCATCAACTTGATCCCATATCGAATCCTATTATGCAAAATTTATCTAAATAAACGCTTATCGTTTGTTTGTTTTGTGTTTAACGGCATATTAACCTTTTTTTAAGTCATTTTAATGCCGAGAAAAATTACTTATGATAAACGTTATCTTTTCCCAAGGGTATTAGTAATACTAATTCTTTCCCAAGGGTATTAGTCAACATGTCAATGTAGATGGAACAACTTGGATTCGAACTTGGATTCCAAAGTCAGATTTCCTACCCACTACGCCATTTTGATCGCTCCAAATGTTTATATCTTTAAAAAAGGTTTATATTGTTATAATAACAATGTAAATGGGAAATGCACAAATTAAACATTTTTTTAAAAAAGGTAGAAACATTTATTTTTTTCAAAAGTTAAAAATGTTTATTTTTTAAACTATGATATGTTTGAAAATAAATACATACATATTCATAAATGTCTCATCATTTATTATGATATGGTCTGAATATATTTATTCTTCCTATATTGGAAAGTGGCCCCATATAGGAAAGTGGTCTTATATAGGAAGCAATACCATACATAGTGGTCTGAATCATTTAAAAAAAATAACTATAGTAGTTCTTTTTTCTGAAGCACTCTACATATAAATGAGATGTTTTTTTGTTTGTTTTGTTTTCTCTTTTTACTATTGTGGTTTTATTATTTTAAAGATCTACAGGATGTAGAGTCTCATACAAACACAATGATCTGATTTTTATAAGTATGTAGATATACTTGGTCGAGCACCAAAGTTAGGCACAAGGCCAGTTTTACGTGCTCATTATATCTCTAGACTTTTAGGAATCAGTAATGTCCTTCACCTAGATGAGTTACTCTCATTAAGTTTACAGATCTCCTCTAACCAGGCATTAGAATCAGTTTTTCTTTACAACTAAATGAGTTTATCCCTCAAGTTAACAAGCCTATTCTGCCTCAGGGAGCCTATGTAAATGGTTTGGGTTGGGAATTGAACTCATATAATACGATTCCAGAATACAAGTTTTTACCGATCTTCCACCGAGAGATACATATAATTATTTAGAATTAAAATTTATTCTAAAAAATATTATTTCCTGAAAACTTTAAATAATAAACACACAAAAAATAGACATAAAATAAATAGTGAAAAATTCCCAAAAAATATTATATAATTTTTCAAATATTTAAATAATAATAATAAAATTAATAATAATAATATAATTCTTTAAATATTGTAAAAAGCATGTAAAGTATTGTAAAAATAATTTTTAAAAAATTTATATGAGATCAATAATGATTTTTTTTTTAAATACATTTTAATGAAGTATCAATAATATTTCAAACTAATGTCACTAAAGTATTTTTCAATCAAATCAATATATATATATAAAATAATTTTTGCAATCCATCTACAGGCCTGTTTCGCCGTTCATGGCCCATCAGGATGGCTCCGCAAACAACAAGCCTCCCTTCAGTCAGGATCGAACGCAAACTGGCTGAATGGCTGTCCGATGTCCTACCAACTGTGCTACGACCAACTTGTCGAAAGGAAAAGCCTTTCTACTGATGTTATTTTAGAGTGCATGGCTGCTTTATCAGCAGGGGCTATGCCTTGTAGCAATAGTAAATAACGAGTAGACATCCAACCCAACATCCAAAGTGCTTAATTAACTTAAGTTAACTACATAAATATATATATATATATATATATATATATACACACACACACACAGGGGTGGCCAGAAATCTCATCACCTAGTTTTAATAATAATAAACACAAAATTACAAATTGCACAAACAATATTCTGTTAAAGATAAAATGTCATTAGAAGATGTAAATCTAATTATATTTTTGTTTATAAATCATTTCGAATTTTGAGTTTATTATTATTATCAAAACTAGGTAAAGTAACTTATAGCTACCCCTAAATATGTATATTTAACTTTGTAACAAAAATAACATCTAAAAATATTTTCATAATATTAAGATTATTGAAACCTTTTTAATGTGATATCAATAAGACATTTATACATTTTTATAAAAATATCCATAATATAAAACATCATTGATGCAATTATTATATTTATGATACAAAAAGATATAACTTGGCATATTTTAACTTCATTATAAAAATATATATTTTTTTGCAACCAGAATCAGAAATTTGTTAATAAAAATTTTGAGATATCAGTCTTAACTTCAAAACTATCACATATTTTGTACAACCTTTTTCCTCCGACTATTTTCCTCATCCTTATTGTTATATTCATAATGATTTGTGTGTCTTCAGTTGATTAAAATCAGGAACTTTCATGCTGTAAATGGAGTTATAGAATAAGGATGAGGAAAACAGTCTGAAAAATAGTTGTACAAATCATCACGCCTCATCCCAAGAATTCAAAAAAACTATATCACACATATATATTATAAATTTGATATACTTCGGCAGAATATCATTCTTTTATACAGGTCTTATTAAAGAGAACTTAAATCTTTTTTTTAATTTTAAAAAAATTTTTTTTTTTTAGGAGGATCTTTTTTTTTTTTTCTTGTTTCTGGACAAGGTACTTTGTTTTGGGGTCCAAAGTTCGGTGCTTTTGCAGAACAAGCAAACAGAAAAATCCTATTTTTCATGGGGATTTGCACCGGTTGTAAGACAGCAATTTAGGGTTTAGGGCTTAGGCTTAGGTTAACACTATTAAGTTCATTTCATTAGCCAATCAAATTGCTGTCTTATAACCGGTCCCCAACCCCCAAAAATATTCCGGTCAATTTCTCCATTTGCTTGTTCTGCAAAAGCGCTTTGTTTTTGTTGTCAGGCATTTCTTTTTCAGTAAGCCCTCCAAGTGCTGTAATGTGTGTTTATGTTCTTCTTGTATATTCCATGTCTAATTGATGATTTGTATATGTTGCCAGGCGTTTCTTTTTCATTAAGCCCCTCACATTCTGTTATGTGTGATTATCTTTAAACTAGAAATGTATAATACAAAAAAAAAAAAAAAAAGTTGACACATTAAATATTAGAGTATGTACGAATACTTTTGTGTTTCAGTTTTTTAATAAAGTAATTTTGTCATTTGTAAATAACGATGAAATTTTCATTAATCGCATTAGTTATTTTAATTATATAAGTGATGATGATAAGATTGAGGAGAAGATTTAATAAGCAGTTATTTTCCTCTTGGAATTAAGATGTATTAAAAAATTAAAATTTCTGTTCAAATACTTTCAAAAACAACTGTAGGTTTATTTATGTAAAACATTATTTGATTTTTTTGTAGCCAATAGATCAAATTGAAATTTTATGTAAACTTTGTTGTAATATCACTCTGTTTAAGATATAATTACAAACTCGGTGTCCAATTTTATTTTGTTGAGTAATAAACTAATTATTCTCTGCTTAATTATATATTGAAATTTGAATAATAATCCTTTTTGTGCTTCAAGAGATTAGGCAATCTCTGTTCATTTTTGAGGCTGCATATTATTTAAAAATAATATTGTCCATTCCTACAATGTATTTAGATTAGGTGTGTTTTATAACAATACATGATTATTATATGTATATCATATTACTAGATTATCTGAGGAAAATATGATTTTTAAATTGAGAAAAATAACTAGTTCAGATTACAAACTGGGAACATTATCTTGATTAATCATCTTAAACACCCACAGGATAATCACACTGTAAGCTAAAACAGGTCCGGTTCATAATACCTACCTTATTTTGATTCATTTGCCAAAACATTTTTGTGATTGAAAAAAAAAATTTTTTTATTGTTTTGTTTCGAACTTTATGTATTTTAATTTGAAATACTAAAAAAATATTTCAAAACTTTCAATGAGTCAGAATTTAAAATATATTTTGAATTCTAACTTTTGCAAGTATTGAAATAATTTAAATTGACAAAATTTTTAATATTAAATTAGAATTTAAACAATTTAAAATGAATTAATATTTAGAACTAGATTTTTAGTTTAAAAAAAATTAAATCCATATTTTAGTATGTTTTTTATAAACTAATGTGGATATTATTTGTGAACATTTTTTATATCAGAAACTTAACGAAAAAATGAACTCTTTTTAAAAAGCCAAGAATGTAATGTGTAATTAAAAAAAAAATGATTTAAAGTCTTTTTAAGCCATGTAAAATAATTTTTTGTGTAAAAAGTTATTTATAGCAACTATGGATGAAGATCATTTTATTGATACAGTGTTTATGAAAGAAAAGTACTTGAGGCATAATTCAAGTAAACTAGAGGTTATAATATATTGATCTATGAGATCATAGGATTTGAGTTCCAACTGTTCATTACATCAAATTCACTTTGATGTTTAAAACCCTTGAGAAAAATGTGAACTTCTCTGGGTTAAATAATATGCTTACTTTTTACCCAACAATTTTGTCTTCAAAAAAATTTTTTTAAGATTGTCTAAAAGTTTGTTTTTTTTTAATTACATACTTAAGTTTAGTCTCGTGTTAATGGGTTTAACTTTAAACTGTAAAGAGCAAGCTACAATTTTTGTTAGTCTATTATTTTACTTTAGAATTATCACCAATAGGAAAGGTATGAATTTCCTTATTTCCTCTTTTTAGCTGTTGGTAAAAAATGAAAATTTGCTTAAACCCAGTGATACTGTGGGTGCTCATATCCATCAAAGAAAGCAGATAAATAACTATCTCTAAATATAAAATCTAATAAGAAATTAAACTGTAAGCTCTCGTATTTTTTAATGGTCACCCACATAACTACTGACCAATGACCCAAACATTTTGGCAAACAACCTAAAGATTGTGTTAATTTTAAAGTTCTTTATTTTTTTCTATCGTTTTTCATCGTCAACTATGTTAAGTAAATCATAGATAATTTTCATTAATAAGATTAAGACAATTATAAGAATAATGGATGAATTTTTTTTTTATTTTTTCCCTTCAAATACGTTCAAATGTTTACACCCTATTGTCTTTATCAGTAATAATACCACTGGTTTGTCTTATTTTAGTTGAAACGGAAAGATCAGATTGTTTTTGTGCAAGAAAGAGAAGTTAACAAGAGAAAGAAACCTGTGTTAGAAATAAAAGCATTTAAATTGAGACATAAACTGAATGGAAGTAAAAAAAAAAAAAAGAAAAGAAATAATAACTTTAAACTTTGAATTTATTAATAAACTAGAAATTTAGCCCGGCTTTGCTCGGCCACCCGTTTTTTCAATTTCAAAGGGCCAAATTTTCGGCCCCACTTTGACCCCTAGCCCTGGGTCCCCCTTGAAGAGTTTCGGAAAAAAAAT
>JAUZSX010303209.1:0-12899 GCA_034780655.1 Idiosepius hallami | reverse complement strand
AATGTAAAAATTAAGAAAATAAAGAATAACCTTTAAAAGCTAATATTGGTATTCACTCAATCAATTAATTACCACCACAACCACAAATATTACATACTCTTTTCCTATATGATGGTTATATCTCTATAGTATTTTCTGCCTATCTAATTCTTATTTTAACTGACTTTACCAGTGTGCTGAAAAATAAGATCTTTTTTACAAGGAAGGAACACAGTAGGGATTTTTTATTCAAAGATTTGCTTTTTTATATATAGAAAAAGCAACCAAGTTCATTTGGGGGCATTTTTCTTAACTTAACTTTACTTTTCTTAACTTAAGCTAAACTCAATCTTGCTGTTAATAGATGCTTTTCTAATTTTGGTCCCTTGTAAGAGTGAACAAAAATTACCTTCTTTCTAAATTTTAGAGAAGTTTGCCAAAATACTATTCTGCCTATCTATTCAACAACTTTGGCCTTCCTTTTCTCCTCCTTTGTAAATCCATACTTCAGTCTAAAACCTGCTATGTCAGAATCCTTCTCTTTCTCTATCGCTCTCTCTTGCTCTCTCTATCTCTCTCTCTGACTGATCCCTGACTTACCAGAAATAAAGACAAGCAAGTCAAGTCAGTAACCATTTAGCATCCCAACCAGTAACATGTGATGTGCACTGCTAATGGACAATTTTACTTCACACATGAAGTACTCCAATATGTACAAACAAAATAAATATTTATTTTAAAGGTTAATGTCTGTATTGTTCTTCTTATTATTACTTAACTACCAAAATATACAAATACTACAACCTTTTGTTGTTTATACTGTCTCCCTTTTTTTCTTCTTAGGACTCACTTTTTAAAAAATCTTTTTTGGGACAGAAATTTCTAGGGTATTTTTGATATTCCAGAAGTTATTTTTACAATTTTTTAAAATTTTTAATATTTATTAAAATATATATTATTTATATATATATATATATATATATTTATTTTTATATTTATATAATTGTTTGCCTGTATTCTTCTTCATGTTTTTAAATCTCATAAAATTGAAGTAATTATTTTTTGAATAGCATCATAATAAAAAGAAGGGCAAATTTAAGAATGTTTTTTGCTAAAAATCAGAAAAAAAAAACAAATATGTTTATTTTTAGCAATAAAATCGATTTTTAAAAGTGACCAATTTCTTTCTTTTTTTTTTTTCATGAACAAATATCTACTTGAAATTATATTAAAATCTGGTAATTCACAGATATCTAAAATCACGATGAAGGTTTTTGAAGTTGAGCTTTTTTATGAAATAACTCAAAATGAATCAAAATTGCACTAAGACAGAGAATTTGGGTGTAGTTTTTTTTTTAATTTTCTGAAAACAATTTGAGTTATTTCCCTTGGTTCATTCCGTAATTCCTTTACAAAAACGTATTTGTTAGCAATAAATACCCCCAGCGGCCAGCCTAATTTTATATCAGTGAAGACGTATTATGTTGAATAGTATTTTAGTATGTTGAAAAGGGTATTTTATAGAACATTGATAAATATAAAATTGGCTACTATATAAAATTAAGTATTATGCGTGTGTGCGATCGATATAATGAGTAGAAAATATGCGGGACGGATGCCGGGCGGCGGCGGGCAGGCCGCAAGCCGCCGGATTAACTTGGTGAACAGAGAACACCAACCAAGTTTGGCACAAGAACATTTTAAGTTCAAAAACAAAAAAAAAAAAAAAAAAAACACGCCGGATGTGTCTACTTGATGTACTAAATTTACCTAGATAGATTGCATATATCAATTCAATAAATTTCTCGTAAGACCAGAATATAAATACATTGATTTAATGTTTTAATTATATTAATGAAAAAATAACAAACATAATGTTAATATTAACAGTAGTAGAACTGTCTGTTGGCTCTACCCTTTCTCCTACAGTCTCTGTGTAAAGAGAAAGAGTTAATTATATAAGAGTAGGTAAGTAACAGAATCTAGATATGGTTTAAAACAGACAACTAAACTCTTTTTTTTAACTTAAGTATTTATGTATTTATTTGTACATCAACTTTTCAAAATATTTTTTTATTAGCAAACGGGACAGTTTCATATCAGTGTGAGACTTTATACACAATCATTAGGAGGGAACTGAAGATGCAGAAGATTTGCACGAAGTTTCCATTCTTGTCATAGACTATTTGACCAAGATGGCTATCAAGAAGACAGTTCTTCTTCTCCCTTTTCTGTCCAGACCTCGCTGTTCTGTAACTTTTGGTTATTCCCTCAGCTTTTGATGAGGCAATAAAGGAGATGAAAGAGGGTGGGACCTATTTGATATGCTCACACAAGAAGACTTTGATGGAGCCCTCCAGAAGTCATCTTTTTTTAACTAGAAGTATGTTATGGTGGCATTTTGTGGTGTCCCCCAGCCGAGTGGTATTAGTATGAAATAAGATAACACAAAAGACACAGGAACAGGTAACAATGAGTACTTAGAAATATACAACAAGCAAACAAAGTCAACCACAACCTTCCTGGTCGCCTGACTATTCCAGACTCCGTTGCTGGCAGTCGACAATTCTGGAAGTGACGTCATCACGGAAATGACGTAGTAGACGGAAGTGACAAATGGAGTGGTTGGTCCACTATTTTGTATGGGGGCGTCTCCAATAAAGTATTGGTTGGGGACTTCCAACTAAGGTTAGTTCAGGATGCCTATTATATAGTTAACACTATCAATTCAAATTGTACTTGTTGCCGTTGGGCTATGCAAATTTTGATGGTTTGAATCATTGTGCTATGCAAATAAATCATTGTGTTATGCAAATTTTGTGAATTGCAGCTGGAGGAGATTGCTTCAAAGTGGACTACAGCTTTGTGCGTGTACTATCAATAAAAGTACCCATATGAAAAATGTCTAGAAATGTCGAGACATCTAGTACCTACTATGTTTATACTTTTAACTTAAAAAGTTTAAGACAGATTGGAACCATTAAAATCAATAAACTTAGTGAGTTCAAATCCTAATCATTTCCTAGCGTTTACAATTGGACTAATATCCTCGGGAAAGGTATGAATCCTCACATTCCCTTCAGCTATGGGTTAAATAGTGAATACTATGTTATTCAAAAAGCTACATATGTACTAAAAGAACATTTACCAATAATGATTGTTCTTGACATTAAATGACCTAATAATTTATTAATAACCTCATTCCCTCCAGCTATAGGATTTTATGGAACTTGCAGTCTAGATTCATTCATATTGTATCGCACAGTGAGGTGTGTGATAACAATTGGTTTTCTTGAAAGGAGTAGCAAGTTTTAGGCCTGTTACTTGCTCTGATATGGTACCTGATATGTTTCTTTGTTTGTTTTGTGTTTAATGGCATATCAACTTTTTTGGTCATTTTTATATGTATGTATATACATATAGTCGAAGGCTCGAATACGTTGAAGAGGTGCAACTTGCCTTTTTAGGCTAAAGGTGCCGCAAGGCACATTCTACGCCAGGGCTGATAAGTGGCTAAGCACTGCAGCACTGTGCATAGCTCAATGACAACAACTAAAATTTGAATTGATGTTTGAAATAGCATTTACTATATAATAGGCATCCTTAACTACCATGGTAGCAAGTCTCCAACCAATACTTCTAATTTAAAAAATGACTTTCTTCTCTCTTCCTGCCGCCTGCCTGTTTGATGGTGTGAGAAAGATTATTCTCTAACAAACTCCTCTGCCAATCTTTAGACTTGAAATTTGGTATTTGGGGTATATGGACTTGTACATACATCGATTTCTATTTGGTTTTGAATCGGTAAAACATAAGGTAGGATTCAAACTTGTAAATTTCGTCCCGTAGCGTCTTTCTGGATGTGTGAGGATAGGATTGGTTTTCGTTGGTCATTTTGTCAGTAACCGCACAAAAATCAACCAGAGTTTACAAAAATAATTTTAGACTTGCAAAAAATTCCGTCATTTTTCCTCTAAAAGAAAAGAATCATGGAATTAATTACAATCACGGATCAAAAAGGAGCACAAAAAGGAGCAAACAATATAGGTCAACCAAAACCGGAAACCTCACAAAGAGGGCCGGTGTCACTCACTGTCACTATGTGCTTATGCCTAATGTGCAATTAATCAAAGGCACAATAATTGCAACATTGCAAAAACTGCAACAATAACATGCAATCTACAAATTTCACTTTGAAAGTTATTTAATTTACAAATTAAAGTTAACTTTAAAACGCCATTTATCTTTTTGCAAAACTAATTTTAGAAACGCACAAAGGGAGAGGATATAAACAATAAAATTTAAAAGTCAATCAATTAAAAACAATTACGTATTAATTAAAAAATTGCCGTGATTGTCTAATGAATTAAAATATAAGACTTCATTTTTTATTATTATAAAATAATAGAAAAACAATTGATTTTGGAACATATTAATTATATAAAATTTTAATTACGTAATTAATTAAAAAAGAAATGCATTTTTTTTTAATTTTAATAATTACTATTTTTAAAATCTCATTTAAACGAGATTTGAAGACAAAAACTTGTTATATAGAATTAAGTTCTATTAATGAAGATAAAAATTGTAAGATTTGTTACGGGAGTTTTCATTAAACTTTTATTTAAAAACAAAGTTGCACATTTTATACACATATTCCTACACACACGCACGCAAATACTCACACACAAACAGCAATGTACAATATATGTAATAAAATTAAACTATCATTTAAAAACCGGTTAACTATTTTAGTTTGAGGGATAAAGATCTCATTTAATTTTGAGTTCTCATCTAAACGAGATTTTAAAAAAAGTCCGTTTTTGACTCAGTGACACTTGTGCGGACGCTCGGAATTGAATAATGTAACAATTAGAATCGTTCAATATTATTATTAAATTTGAATCTTTTTATTTTTCGTTAAAAAAGTTCAAAATTAATTGAATCTAAATATAGTTATTCTATTTTCGAAAAATTATATAGAGAAAGAAAAGCATTAAAATTATATTTCCCGTGAGTCCCTTTGGCCCAGCTGCTGCTGCTTCTGTCTTGGATAACAATGTCAGACTCAACACAACAGGCGAGTACTATTTAGTTTTAAAAAAATAATATTAGAAATAATTTACTGAGATTTTTTTAATATAATCATAGCTATAGAGAAATTTTTATTTATCGTTTTTGTGTTTTTTTACAAGAATAATGTACGTGCTATTTGTATTGTTTTTATGCTTCTTCTTTTGGACTTTCTCCTACGTCGTTTTTCCCAGAAGTAGTAGCAATAATTACAAAAAAAAAAAAAATGGACTAAGACCTTTGTATATTTTCAACCCTTTTAAAATAATCTCTTTTGAAGTGTATTTTATATATATTTAAATATATATTTTTTTTTAATAGAACACCAAACCAGAAAGCGGGGATTCGTCTGCCAACGACCCTGAATATATCCGGCTAAAAGTTGTAGGGCAGGTAAGTTTTATCATCAATATTATTTTTAATACAAACTATTAATATTCTACCTATTTCGTTCTATTTCCGTTTTTTTAAAAAATTATACTTAGTTATATATGATTAGAATTTAACTCCTCCTCTCCATCTTATTCAGCATATTTATTATTATTATAACTATTATTATCATCATCCATCTGTCCGGTGTCCGCTTGCCCACCGGTCGGTATGTCTGTCCGTCGTGTATGGTCATATAATCGGGGTCCACTTTAGGTAATGATTTGAATTAATTTCAAATTGAACCCTCAATTAATGACCGCCACCGGCCAACTAACTTTGTACTATTATTCATAACATTGATAAGAAACCCCCAACCATGTTTTATACATAAATCAATTTTTCATTTTGTGTTATGGAAATTATACTTTGACAGTGTTATAAGTTAAATAACTGTTGTTGTTGTTTTTAAATATTCATCAACGTTATTATCAAAAACAATAATTGTTCGATTCAATTTGCTGCAAAAACCCTCTGAAAAATTTATATATATAATATATATTTGTACTTTCATGGATCCGATTTCGAGTGAAATATTTTTTTTTATTTTGGCATTTGTAAAAAAAAATCTATTAAATATATATATATTTTTAACAGAAAAAAAAATTAGACCGAAATTAATTCAATCAATAAAATTAATCTTATCAATGGCTCTACTAATAACGAATAAATCAACGAAACGAGTTAAAAAAATGTTTTGAAATTTATATTTGAATAATAGCCTTTCAAATCTCTTTTTAAATATCGTTTTTACGCGCAAAATGTTCTTAGCCAATTGCAAAATACTTTTTGTTTTATTTTTAATATTTAAAATATAAAAATAAATTTCTCGTTATTACTAAAAAGTTGATATAAATGTCGAAAATAAAGCTGGTTTATTATTTTATGACTGATATCGACCGACCATGCTGACTGACTGAGAGTGACTGGTTGGATCGTTGTTGGTAGTGAGTGTTCGTTTCATTCTTGCTGTGTGCGTTTTGTGTGACTTTAAAAAAAAAATATTTTTTTAAAATTGTGTTAAGATTAATTTAATTATCTATATCAATTTTTACTTATGACCTTAATTAACAATAATAAATAGATTAAAGTTTTAAAAGTTAATTTCATATTAAATTGCTTATAATGAAAACCATTATTCTTCATGATGGTGGTGGTAGTAGTAGTAGTTGTAAGTAAAGTGGCTTGTTTGATCATTTTTCTTTATTAATTAAGGCATGGTTTAATTTATCCATCGGGACTTCTTCATTAAGCAAATAAAGCTATTTATTTAATTCTCATATAAATTTAATTTTTTTTATAGTTTTGTTTTATCTATAAAAAAATAAAAATTAATTTCTTCGAATAATTAACGATATTAATGGACGTAATTAAGCTTCGGACTTCTCTGGGGGGGGAGATCATCATTCTTTTTTGATGTTGGGCATTGTGAAACTCTTTGAAAAAGAGATTTGTTTTTGTCGTTTTAATAACACGTGACACCGTTTCTGGCTTTATTTTGGTTCCATTCAAATAAAAGAGAATTTATAGATAAAAAAATCCTATTTTTTTAAAAGCCCAAAACAATGAAATCTAATCTTCCATTCTTTAGTGATGTAAATTATTTGTGAATTAGTTCCAGTTCAGTTTATTCATAGATACAAATGAAACTATTCAATATAAAATGATATAAATTTAATAATGTTACCTCTTATTTTCATCATTTTATAGATAAGTTAATAAGTTTTTAAAAAGTTAAATTATCATCTCCAAATTAATTCATGAGAATTAAAGTTAAAGCAAAAAATTTTTAATAAATTGGTTAACTCAACTACTCTAAGAAGCTTGTGTCACTGGGTCAGAGATACTCCTGGCTAACTGGGGTGAGGGAAGTACGGAACACTAACACTACGGAACACTATCTCTAATAAGATTTTGTTTGAAGCTAATATTGCTAACCTGTGGGCTGTTCCTTCCCCTCGCAAGATGTAACAATGATGGTTTAATCTAACAATGCCACTGATTCTAAAAGGGAAATTTGAAGAGCAAAGAATATCTCTACTCAATCACCCACCATCTTTGTTTTCCTTATCTAAAACCTATAGACAACTGATGAGGAATAATTGTTGCTGTGGTTTATCAAGGTGGGAATCGTGGAACCACTAGGCAACTTTAAAAGTGACGTCTTAAAATTCTGAGGGGGGGGGAAAAACTCCCAAAAATATCCTTACTAAACTTGAGCCAAGTATGCCAAGCAAAAGTTGGTTAAAATTAGAATTTATTAATTTAATAAAAATGCTAATAAAATACTTCTATAAATTTCTATTGAACACATAAATGGTTTTTATTATTATTTTGAAAGGAATGGAATTTTTATTTTTTAGGGTGGGGTCTTTACATTTTATCCAGCAATAAGTGCTACAAATTCCATAAAGGTGGTTTTAGAAATAAGCTAAAATGGCTTTATTTTTCACAACTTCCTTTTTCTCTTATGCAACAACTTACACAATATTTTTTCTGAGAAATAGTGTATTTTTTTTTTCTTGAAATTCTGATCAACTTTTTCTTTAACCCTTTCCCCCCTAAGGGGCCGATATATTGGCCTTAGTGAGCAAAGGCAAAAAGAGACACACTGACATATCGAACCAAATATAGTTTGTTAATAGAACGGCTCTGGGTGACTACTTGGTAATATTGCTAAGTCAGAGACCCAAAATGGATGTTGAAATATCCTTGTGTGTGTGTCTTCTTTTGCCTTAAGTTGCCAGGGCCAATATATCGGTTTTCTACGGTTTAATGGGTTAAATGACAATTGTTAGTTAAAATAAGCAAAAATACAAAACCTTTAAAAATTATACTAAATAGATTAATATTTTTCTATCAATAAACTTTTCAATTTTTTTAAAAGGTTTAATTCAAATAGGTATCTTAGAATAAATAATTTATTTTACAATTAAAAAAATAATAAAAAGGAAACATTGTGACAATTCTTAAATTTTTAGTAATTCATAAAAAAAAGGTTTTAAATGTTACTGGATTCCATTTTGATTTTAGAACTAACTTTTTATACATGGATGGTGGGTTTAAAAAACCATGTACAATTCATATTTCCATTTAAAAAAAAATATCTATTAAGAAAAATAAATTCCTTTTTATTGTTGATTATCACAGCAAATGTTTGGTTTATTTTTTTCTTCTACTTATAGTTTATTAGCCTTAATTACTATTAGAATATAAAATCAAAAGTAAGTAAACTGAACATTTGGATTGTGGGCAACTTCTGGAAAGCTGTGTGTGAAATGTAAAAAAAAAAAAAATTCTGCCTAAGTGAAAAATATACATAAATGAAAACAAGTAATGTGTGTGTGTGTGTATATATATACAGCACACATTAAAATATGTGCATGTTACTTTGATTGACTAAAGAGAGTTGAAGAACTTTGTAAAGTTTGATTGTTGTCTTGAAAATAAACAAATCCTCGAGATTGTGTTCTTTTACCAAACCTCTTTATCATTATGGGAATGATTGCAAATAGGGCAATCTGCCATATAAGCATGTAAATCTGTTCTTGTGTCAAATTGCTCAATTAAATAAATATCCTTTATATTCAAGCCATTGCAGAAAAAAAATTAAAATAGGTTTAAATAAATTCTCCAATCTGAGGAAAATTGTATGAACTAAAAACTCTCTTCACATCTCATTAATTTTCATATTCATTCACCTATTCATTTAAAACCTAAATTTTTTTTATTGCAGGATAACACAGAAATCCACTTCCGTGTAAGAATGACCACAAAAATGGAAAAGTTGAAACGGTCATATAGTGAACGACAAGTGAGTAGAAAAGCCCTCCCCTTTTTTTTTTCTTTAGGCTGCCAGTAGCGCCTTATTTGAATATTATCCAAGTAGAAACTTGGCACAGTTTCCAGTATAATCCATCTCCTCACCGATAACAGCTCTTTAAGAATTTTATATTTACTTGGTCGAGCACAAGGTAATTTTTTTCTGCTCTATTTTCTTTTAAGAATATAATTCTTCCTATCCATGGATTCTTTGCTCTATGGCCTTAACTGTTACACAAGTAGTGGAAAATTCCAGAACATCAGCTCAACCCTAAGGATGTTCAACCATTGCCTTAAAATGTCTTTGGGATTAATCTTCAATGTGGATCTTGCTAGCTCACACAATTGATCAGGGTATCAGCAAGTTCACACTGATGTTTATTCGATTGAGCTGCCTCTCATCAGCTGGGACTTTTGCTAGTATATTCTATTGCTTGTTCAGAGTATTTTGAAAAGCAAATCCCCCCCCCTTTTTTTTTAATTCCATTTCCACTTTAAAGAAATTTAATTTTCTACCTTTCTATGGTATTTATAAAAAAAAAAAAAAAAAAGTACACTTTATCTTGCTGTATGTGTCCCTTATTGGCAGCGACCATCTGTTATTAAATATTTTTCTATGCATAAATGATTGTAGATTGGTTATCTTGCAGGAACTTTTAGTTAGTGACCATATGCTATATGCAACCATTTTTTTATGGCACTTGAGGTGCATACACAGGACTCTATGAACAACCTTTAGTTGAACTTTGACTACTAAATGTTGTCATTTACTAGCAAAACCGATGAAATGTTATTACACTATGTTATAGATAAACCAATAAAAGTTAATGTTTAAAAAAAATTATATATATATATATATATATATAATCCATTTCAATTTGAACTACTTTTTCATTGGCATAAAATTTTTTTAAACAGACTTGTTAAAAAAATCATATTTTATTCTAATTTATATTCTATTAAAACTTTTATTGTTTAAAATGATTTGACTTTGCCCTTGTTTAATTAAAAAATATAATGGTTGAAAATGGTTAATTTGCTGTAATACAAATCAATCAATAAATTGAATTTTCAAAACCTTTTGTTATTGAGTTTTATAAGACAAGATATGGTTGCTATAAAATAGAGGTGCACAGTAGGTTTTTTTTTTTTTAATAGTCTGCATTTTTTTTTTTTTTTTGTTATTAGGGTGTCCCAGTCAATTCTTTGAGATTCTTATTTGATGGTAGAAGAATAAATGATGATGAAACTCCAAAGCAGGTAAACATTTTTTTTTGTATTTCTCACTCTCTCTCTCTCTTCATCTTTTCTTTCTCTTTTCCTCTTCATCTTTTCTCTCAGAACCTTTGTAATTCACTTGAATTATTAATCATCAGAACAAAGAAACTCTGAACTTCTGAAGAAAATTTATCAAGTTATTTTGTATTTAGCATAAATGGTTTTTGTCATACTATGCGGAATGTATTGCTTGTATCAACATCTCTAAGCAAAATGGATTGTGAATCCTATTACTTCAGTCTAGAAAACAACAATTAACACTTATATGGTGCGTGTGTGTGTGTATATATATATATATATATATATATATATACACACACACACACACTTGTGGAGGTCTATTAGTAGGGGACATTGCAGAAAAATCCTGCAAATGATGATACACACGTGAAATTTGACACTATTATATTCGAAGGGATACTAATAAAATCCTACCATTTGGCCATTTCAAAATCCAAGATGGTGACCAAAATGGCCGCCTGAAATTGAATGTTTTCTTTAGAAATGCTTGTAGTTGCCAGATTTATATGATTTAAATGTGATTCCTATGTTTTCCAACATTCTGATGTATATTTTCCTGTTTATAATAACCTGTTTAAAGCACTCCATTACGGCCGCCATTCGATGTCATCTTAGATTTTGAAATGCCCCATTGCCCCATCGATAATATTTAAATATATTTGATACATTCTAAAATATTTTAATGTGTTCTCACCCTTCACAGTACATGTTATTTATTGACTGTATTGTTGATTCAAGGCAAAAAAATTAAAAAGCCATCTTGCACTCCCTCGGAATGTTGCCTTGGGAGTTCAAGCAACCCTGGTTGTGAAAACCTAATCGACATGTGTAGATGGTTGTAGAAAGTTAAGAATGTAATTTTTTATTATATTTTTTATTTTTGAGATGAGGCTTCATAATCTGGCTATTAACTTTTTGTCCTCATCTTGGTAGTTTATGATGTTTTTCTCACTACATTTCAGCCTAGTCCACCTCAGGCCGTCTTCAGGTAATTGTGACCTCAGGCATGCCAAATCTTGTAACCGTGGTTGTGGTCTATCAAAAGACGTTTTTTTTTTCTTTTTTTTTTTTTTAACTTGGATTGCCCTTCAGGGCCCGTGTCGCAGTTGATAGAGGCATTAGAATCTCTACGGTTCCAGGTGAGCATTGTCAGATAGTATTTTCAATTCCTACCTAAGCCGGCCAGAAAGTTTACTTGGTCAAAAAAAAAAAACCTGGTTTGATAGACGATTATGGAAGGCAGTGATGACTGGGGATACGGTTACAAGACTTAGCATTCCCATCCAAGGTCACATTTAATCACCTGCAGATAACCTGACGGTGGGCCAGCCGAAACGTAGAGAGAAAAACATCATAAACTACCAAGAGGAGGACAAAAAGTCAGAAAAATAAAATTAATACCTGTAATTATTTACTATAAACTATTTTTTTAAAAACTTTTTATTCCTTTAAACCCTGGAGGGCCGATATATCAGCCTTGAAGACATAAGGCAAAAGAAGACACATCAATAGTATGATACTAATCTGTTCTAATATAACAATTCTGAGTGACTACTTGGTAATTAGTTAGGATCCAAAGGAATGATATTAGTTCCTTTTTTTTTTTTCTCTCTCTTTTCTCTTACTTTTATTTATTTTGTTTTGTTTTGTTTAGCTTGAGATGGAAGACGATGATGTTATTGAAGTTTACCAAGAACAAACTGGTGGTTGTTAAAAAGGAAGGAGGCTTACTGCTCATTGTATCAAATGGCTACCTTGTGTGGAGATCGGTCCCATCATCAGAACAGAGCAACTTACTGACCACTATTATTATTATTATTATTATTATGGACATGGAGGACTCTTGGGCCAGGGAGGAAAGTAGGAGAGGGTGGAGGGAACAAGGGGGGGCAAAGAGGAGAACCAATCAGTTCACTTGACCTCTCTTTCTGTTCCTTCCTCTCATACCTACCTACCTACCTACCCTCCCTTTCAGTTGGTCTCTGGCAATCAAATGTTGCTTCCACCATAACCACCACTACCAGCAACAATCTCTTCCCACTCCCTATCCATTTGTCATTATCATCATCATCATCATCATTTTACATTACAGCAACACCACCACCACCAGCAACAACACAAAAGAAACTGGTTTTTACTGCATTTGACCATGCACTTAACAACAATATTATTCTTCCCCTTCCCCCATTTTAACTTTTACTCCTTTCGATATTTTTCTTACCTCATTTAATCTTATAAAAAAAAAAGAAGAAATCTTAGATTGTTTTTTTTTTTTTTTTGTTTTTTTTCCTCTCTCT
>JAUZSX010303198.1:0-12899 GCA_034780655.1 Idiosepius hallami | reverse complement strand
TATTTACTTGGTGAGCACCAACCCAAGTTTGACACAAGGCCATTTTTACGTGCTCTTACCCGGGCTTTTTACATTCGATGTAATCCTTCACCTAGATGAGCTGCTCTCCTGAGTTAACGAGCCCCATCTGCCCGAAGCTGCTGAAGTTAAAGTCAAGGTTTTGACTGGGATTTGAACTCGCGTTTGAGGATTCAAGAGCCTGAGCTTTTACCAATGCTCCACCATTGCTGCCCGCTGAATAATAAACAAGTATGCTTTCTAAGTATGGTCAAGTCACATTGGAGACACCGGTTCCCACCAGATCACCAAAGTTAAGCAATGTAGAGCCTGTTCAGTATTAAGATTGGTGACCACTTAGGAATAACAGGTACTGTGAGAGGCTGGTCAGCAGTTTGTGGTATGAATAGTCGAACATATTAAGCATTCGAACTGAAAGGCCTTCCCCCTCCCAAAACCTCTCCCTCACACCGTCCATGATAAAGAAATGTCTTCGATTAGAGTGTTCCCCTAGGGTGAGGACTGAAAGTCTCAGAATACTCTGAGATTGTGAAAACTCTATAACAACTGGAAGACTGATCCAAGTCCGAACAGGTGAGGGGAGGTCTTCCTGGTCAACAACAAATATTCTGAGAGCAAAAACTCTTAATGAGATTTATGGTATTATCCCAACAATGTTTGCAAAGTTTTAAATCTTAATATTCAGCTTAAAACAGAAAACTTTACAGTTTGATTCATAAATTAGTTACAGTAATCTAATTATGTTAAACTGAATTTCCAGTGAAAGTAATATTAAATCTTAAGTTTTGATCAGATCAAGATTTTTGTCTTGCTATGGTGATGATTTAATTTGATTTGGTTTGGTTTGTGCCATATCAACTTTTTTAGGTCATTTAATGCCGAGAACAATTATTTTTTGATAAACATTATTTTTGTACATACGAAGTGTTTTTAATAACACAATGTGCACTATTTAACCCATAGCTGGAGGGAAAGTGGGGATTCATACCTTTCCCAGGAGTATTAGTCCAATTATAAACGCTAATGGACCGACGAGGATTGAAACTCGTGTATTACAATTCCAAAGTCCGATTTCCTACCCACCTGGCTAAATGGACTTCCCCGCTATAATGATGAGAAATACTTTTTAAAAAATCAGTAATTGATAAGGATTTTTCAAAACCTTTGTTAATAATGTGATTTGAGGATTTTTTTAAAACTAAAAAAAAAATGTTTTTTTAAATGCATCCTTAACATTTACATACATCAGTTTCATTGTTATCAGTCTTTAATTTTGAAGTGGCAAGTTCGACCAATGGTCCACTCGATGGAGTCTCTGGTTTTGCTGCAATCATCAAGTCTTCATCTTCCTCTTTATCATGACTGAAGCTGTTTTTAGAAGACTTTACTTTTAATGCATCCGCTGACAAATCCAATCTTTCAATAACCGATTCCTTTGAACTCTTCTTTGGCATCCGGGATCGATTTGATTTTGCTGTGTAAAGCAGCAGCAGTAAAACCTGAAATTAAAGTACAATCATTTTTACAATTCATACGTGTAATAGACATGAGCAATTCAATATTATTTTAGACATTTAAAAAGTAGTTTTTTTTATGGTGACTATTTTTTTTTTTTAGATTGATTACTTATGACAGTTTACATTCTGCAGGCATCTCATTAGGTCATTTAATGTTGAAAACTGATTTAATATGCTCTACCTATTTTACTTGTTTTACAGTTTTTGCTTTTTTATATTTTATTTCTGTTGTTTTGTTTATTTGGGTTTTTTTAAGTGATTGTTTGTTTTTAATTATTTTTCATAAGAAACAAGGTTATTTTTGCTTTAGTTGAGTTTTTTCTTTTGTTAAAAGGGTTTTGGGTTATATTCTTAGATATGGTTTGATCTCTCTCAAAAATGAGGGTTGTTGTTTGTGCAGTTGTATTTAAATATATCTTTCATATTGTTGTTTTTAGGTGGGGTTTTTTTTCATGATAGCATAGGTTTTTCATTCTATAAGGATGTGTTTGCTTGTGCAAGTTTTCTGACATGTTAGGCATTGAAGTGGTTGTTCTTGTTTGGATATGAAGCAGTGAGTAAGGTTTGTGTGGCCAATACGTGTTATGGATACAACAACTTGTTCTTTTCTTGATTCTGGGGGGCGGGGATAGTCCTCATTCTTCTAAAATATTAGAAAGAGTTAAATAAAGATTGCTACTTAAATACTATTCACTTATCAACTAGAATAAAAGAAATGTTTTTTTATGATCCTTTTTCTGGTTATAGCAGAGAAATCTGGCCCACCTGTTAATTTTTTGTGGCCCTTGGCCGCATTTTGAATAATAATCGATCGTAGATAAACATCTAGTACGAAAAAAAAAGACTTACTTTTGCTTTCAGTATGATTTTGACATCTAACGTAAAAATCTATATTGTTTACAGAACCTCACCCATTTGTTGCATTCAAGGAGACAGTTTCACCCTCCAGATTTAAATGTATGTTCAATTATTAAATAAAACACTTTACAAGTTATTTCAGTTTTTATTTTTATCTGGCCCCCCAAAATGTTTCATTGCGATATATGGCCCTCCTCACAAAAAGTTTGGACACCCCTGGGTTATAGTAATCATTTATCCCATATAGAACTCACCTCCAAGTCTTTAAGCCTCCATTGTTTGTCTAATCCAGTTCCTTGGCAGGCGAGATCCACAAGGCACCTCATGAAATCCGGATTAGAAACCTCTTTCACAAAAAAAAGGTTCATGTTCTTAAAAATGCGAAACAACACTTTCTGGGCAAGGGACATCATCCAAACAAGTTCCATGCAAATGGATTCACCTTTAAAATAAATTAAATAAAACGTTTTTTTTTTGTTTTTTCCATGAAAACAAAAACCAAAAAGAAAATGTGGGATCAAAACTAAATGATGAATGCATTTAATGAAATTTAGTTGACAATTGCAGAAGCCCAAAACAATTCCCATTTTACACTTAAATTTATAAACTAAAAATGAATTAAACTAATTATGAACTAAATAAAATCCTTTTTTTTTTAATGATTCAATAAAATCTATTTTATAGCCATTGGTTTTTTGTTACTCTTTTTCAACACAATATAAGTCGGGAAATTGACAAAATTATATCTCTAAAACCAAACTAAGACAGTGTTTGACCCCTTACCAGATATTTTGTCAACTTAAAACAATCTGTCCCACAGACCTGAATACAATATATAAATTTCAAGTCTCTATCCCCAAAAATTGGCTGAGAAGTTTGAGCTCTGTAGTCATGAAACTATTAAACAAATTTTTCAAAGGTAGACTGTAAGAGTGTATAAAATTTTGTTTAAATTAGACAATTCCTTGTAGAAGCTGATTATTTTTATTATCAATTTTCAATATTTAAGAGGAATATTTTGAAACAACACCTATCCAAAAGCAGTCCCAGACACATGAAGTACAAGTGTGTGAATTTTCAAGAAAATTGGGTCCGTAATTTTGGAGTCTATAGGAAACAAACTTGCACACAGACAGACAAACGGACAGACAAAGAGAGTTCTATTTATATATATGTTTAGAGTCACTTACTATAACCCCATGAGACCAATAAAATCATCCAAATAGTGTCATGGTATGAGATGAACTGATGTTTACCACAATATTTTTTGCATCATCAAATATTTGTAGGAGGGCTAATGATGATAATAATAATAATAATAATAATTAAAAATAGAATAGAATTTTTGTAGTATATGCTAGTTGGCCTCGCCCAATCGAAAGGGTTCGTAAGAGTCTCTATCTCTATAAATTCAGTCTTGGTGTCTTTTAGCGCTTACAGAGGGTGAACCAGAGATTGATCAGCTCTGGTCGGGTTGGCATGGTGAAGGGAGTATGATGTTGCAAGACCTGAAACTTCCTAAGGATCATCACACATAAACATCACTGACGACACCCTCTAGCGCCCTCAAGTAGGTGCATATGTTTTAACTGTTTCTTAAATTAGAAAATCTAAAAAATAATTTTTAATTACCTTCCAAAAGTTTTCCTATTTGATTGATGAGTTGAACCATTAAACTCAGAAAATCTGATTCAGAATCCATGACATTAATAGCTGTACTTTCTTCATGGATAAAGGCATCATCATTTATCTAAAAAAAAAATGTAAAAAAAAAAATTAATAAAAAAAGAAAACATCAAATAGAAATAATGTGTCAGTTATTTTAATATTAATTTTGAAAAAAAAATTTCATTACTAAATGCAAGTTATTAAAAGAAAGTATAGTTCAATCTTAAAACCATAATCTTTCAACTAAATTCTGAGAATATTTAATATTAAAATAATTTTCTTAAAAATGAAACGTAAAATTTGAAATTATAAACTTAAGATATTCTAACTTTCTCAATTTGAAATTCTTATACTCACCTTGTACCATTTTTTGCTTTTGATATCAGCAATCAGAGTTTGACGTTTGTCTGAATAATGTTTTAGAACAATTCCTGGTTTTTCTTTCTGGCCATTCATACTATAGAATATCATGGAACCAACGCTGGGAATCTATTAACAATGAAATATGAAGGTTTGTTTAAAGTTTGTTGGGTTTTTGTTTTTTTTTTGTTTTTTTGCATAAAATTGAAAATAAGTAATTCAACAAATAGATTTTCTAACTGAAATACTTCTATTGTAAAAGTATTAAATATGTTCTCTCAGTTATTGTAAAGGTGATGTAATGTGTACATTTCAGGTAGATGAATAAAATAAGTACACCATTAAGTTTATGTCATTAGCTTTTTTTTTTTTTAGATCTGTGCTGGGCCTAATTTTTGAATTTACTAATCTATTTGTAGTATTTTTACTTTTACTTCATATTAAGACTGTCAATGAAAACACCTAATGTGTTGTCTCTTTTTATTAATAGAAATCAAAATGTCTAGAAGAAAACTTCAATAAAAAAAACCTGCAGCTGAAATGACTACCAGTCATCTCACTTCTGCTTGTCAATGGATCATAGTTGTTTTAGTCTAGAGAGTGGTGTGTATGTTGTACAAGCTTACATTACTTAAATCCAAATACAGATGCCTCAAATTTGACAGCTATTGAAGCTTTCCTTTGGAGTCCTACAACGATGGAAGGGTGGGAACATGGTCTTCAAAGTCACCCAAGAACTCACCGGGGAAAGCCGGATGAAGGAGTCAAGCCTTGAGGTGGCAATCATCTGCCAAGATGCTGCTATCATCATCATCCTGTATGTATGTATGTATGTATGTATGTATGCATACATGTATGTGTTTATTGCATGTTCTTTTTGAGATTGTGATAGGTTATATAAAATTGATAATAAATGATATAAAATACTCACTTCAGGGAATCCAGCCAATACAAACATAGCAAAAAGGGCAAACGGAATGTTTTTCTGAAATTAAAAATAAACAAACATAATAGGCTATAAATCCTAGATAAGTTTTTGTTGAATTAATTTTGGTCTGTTTCTTTCCCCTCCTTTCTTTCTTCTTCATTAGTGTATGTTTGTACATGCTTTGGGAAAAGACTTAAATAATGGAATATCCCTTTTACTGACCAATCAGAGAGCTTAATACTATTACCATCTGACTTTATATAAACCGCCATCAATTCAAAACTGGAAGAAGAAGCTAATCGAAACACACATGGATTTTTATTCAACAAAATTCTTCGAGTGATCGCCATCTTGGATTAATACCAAAACTAATATCTTTGGACTTATTTTATTTCTATTACCAGGACTAATAATATCTTTGGACTTATTTAATTTTTATTACCAGGACTAATAATATCTTTGGACTTATTTAATTTTTATTACCAGGACTAATAATATCTTTGGACTTATTTAATTTTTACCAGGATTAATATTTTTGGATTTACTTTATTCATATCAGAATTAATAATAATGAGTCTAACAGTTTCTATATATGATCGTACATTTTGCATTCATACAAACCATATTTGTATAATAACTTTCGAATAACATATACTTACGAAGATTATATTTTTTATCTCTAAAGCTATCATTTATTTTTTTTAATCATTTATCATTAAGTCATCATCTTATCCACTTATCGAGATAGGTAATTAGCTCTAAAATTGAAACATGGTTTATTACGTGTAAATCAGTCTTTTTTTTCTTATTACTGTTCACTTAATGGATATCAATTTTGTATAATTTGTTACTGCAGTGGCTAAAAAACGGACAGAAGTTTACTTTTTATATAGTCAATAAGAAAAAGTAGTATAGAAAATTACTGAGAAGTGGGGAGAAAAAGAAATGGAACTATGTGAGAAAGAGAGAGAGAGAGAGAGAAAGGAAGAGGTGAAGAGAAAAGAGAGAAAGATGTTTCTGTACTGGAAGCTATCGATTTTAACTCTCAAAACTTTTCTGCTGGTATATTTGTGCAATTACCAGAAAGTGGATGTAAATTTGGATACAACAGAAGTTTAGTTTTAGAATTCAAAATCAAATAAGATAAAATGAATAAAAAATCGAGTATGATAATTGAAAAAATCTCATGAAAAAATTATGTTTTAAAACATGGAAAAAAATCCCAGCTTCTAAAACAGAGTATTTAAAAAGCTGTCATAAAATTATATTTTTAATCCACGAAAACAAAGCAATGATCCCATTTAACAATGTTTTATGGCAGAAAATTAAAATTTTAAATACAGTTATTGTTGTGGGTCATCTCCCCTCACCATCACTGAAAGATAGACTTGCCTGGGGCAGCCATATTAATGGCATCTGAGCCACCACGTGGTAGAAGCCTATTCGGCATTGTTGACTACACACTGTACTAATTCCTTTCTGAATCATACTAACTTCCTTCTGTATAAATGTTCTATCTAATTTCACCTGCTCGTTGTCTATTTCTTGGTGCTTACCACTCGGCACCACAACTGTTATGCAATAGCCCAATGTAGGAAACCTATAAAGAATAAACATATGTAATAGTTTTTATCAACTCTTTGTATTTTATTAAATAACAAAAGAGAAAAAAAAATCAATATATTCATTTCAAAATAAATTAAATTGAGTCCACGAAGTTAAAATTAAAAAAAAACGGATAAGATTAATGCTTTCATTTGAAGTAAAACTGAGTACATTTTATTTTTGTTATTGTTTAAAAAAATATTTGCATTTATCCTTTGAATCCTAACTTATCAAAATTACCAATTAGTCACCTAGAGCCATTATATTACATGAACATATAAGGGCCAAAATATTGGTATGTCTTTTTTTTTTACTTTATGTCATTAGGGCCGATATATCTACCCTTTAGGGTTCAAAGGATTAAACAATGCTTTGGTTATAAAAATTTTTTTTTTTTTTCCATTCTTATTGAAATATTCTTTTGTACAATATCCAGTCCCTAAAATCCCTAAAAATATCCAGTCCCTAAAATCCCTAAAAATATCCAGTCCCTAAAATTCAAGTAAACTTGGTTGATAAGCCTGACCCAAACCTTATAAGGAAACCAAACGAATAATTTATGTAGAGCATTTAGCACTGTAATGACCTGACAAGTTCGTAGAAATGTGCCATAATTCCACTTTGATGGATGTGCCATTTATTGGGGGATTATTTTACCCTGGATGTCACTCATAAATTCCGGTTGCTTCTTCTAAGGAAATAATATATTATATCAGTGTTGGGCATTGAAAGGAGGTAAAAGCAGTCGATTCATATTGATTTTTGGAATAAATATAAAAATAAAACTTCCTCATTCAAAATGTCAAATGGATGGAATATTATAAAATCGCTCCATGACAGGAAGTCCAAAGTAAAAGCAGATAAAATCCTAAAAATGTAGAACTGAAATTCTTGAAGCTTTAAATATTCATAAAAATAATAATAATAATTAGCAGAACCCGTGTAAATTCCTCGGTAGTTAATAAGTTAGACCTCACATAAGCATAAACCTTTTTTCATCATATAAAAAAACAACGAGAATTTCCTTTAATCAGTGTCACATTAATTCAGATCAGATTGCAAATTAAAAAAAAAAAAAACTTTTGAAATATAATGTAACAATAAAATGGCATCCATCTTTTTTCTCTTCAAATTTGTCTTAAATGAAATTATTATCCAATCAAAAGTTTGTTATGATAACCAACAAAGTTTTTATCGTATTAATATATAGATAATAATTATAAAATTCAACACCAAAAAAGATAAGATTGATTATCATTGTATGAAAAATGAAGTGAATTAAATAGCCTGTTAAAAGCATTGAATACAGAAATATAACAGGCAATAATCATAAGAAATATACACAAAAATACTCAGAAGGAATAATTACAGAAGATAAATAAATAAATATATATATATATATATATATATATATAATATACAGTATTTGAGGAATATATGAAGGAAAAAAGTAAAAAAAAAAATAAATTCAGGAAAAAAAAAGGATTTTTAAGGAAAACTAGTTCACGGTCGATTCATTAAGAGACATAACTTAAGTTATAACACAAATAAATATATAAATAAGATGTGTGGGAGGAGAAAAGTAAAAAGAATAATGGAATAATAATTCTCAGTTTAGCAAAATATTACAAGGACGATTACCTGCAAAAAGTAAAATGACCAGAAAATGGTAACCATAAATTTTGTGGATATTAGGCAATAACCATTGCCTAACACATAACATTGCCTCTACAATGACACATAAGGGCAGCAAAGGTGAAGCATTGGTAAAACCTCGGACCCTGGAATCATAGAATGAGAGTTCAAATCCCAGTCAAAACCATTGCATTCACCTTAAAAAAATTGCCTTGTGCCAAACTTGGTTGGTGTTGCTGCTCATCAAGTAAATATAATATAAGACCAACAAATGATGTACACAGTATTCGACATTCTCCACAATCTGTCAACAGGACAACAACTGGGATCACACACACACACACACACACACACACATGCACACACGCATACTCACATGCATTGAAATTAATTGTGTGTTTTGCTATTACGTTTTGATTGATCAGAATGAGTGGAGGGCAGTGGTAAAATCTTGGACTGTAAAATCTTATCACAAGAGTTCAAATCCCAGCCAAAACCATAACATTCACTTTCAGCTGCCTCAGCAGATGAGGCTTGTTAACCTGGGAGAGTATCTGGATAACAGACTCCAAAAACTGGATAGGTGAAACCCATCAACTCGAAGAGAGTAACTCATCTATTTGAAAGGCAACCCTAATACAAAAAGCCTGGGGATTTGATATGTAAAACTGGCCTTGTTTCTAACTCAAATTTGTGCTTAACCAAAGTAGTAAATACAGGGTGTTTCAATAAAATGTAGTCACAAGTAAAATAAATCCGAATAGCCAACTGATCTGATGGATGCTGTTCGCATGTTTCCTGCAGTTTTTATTTTTCCACATTGGCTTGGCACATCACTCTGCTGGGATGATTTATTATGACATGTCTTTCTGACACTCTATTCAACCTCATCGAAAGCTTGGGAATCCCTGATTTCACTCTTGGTGTCAACTAAAATATTAACAAAACCTTCAACAAAACACAGGGTGTCTTAAAAAAATGTAGTCACAAGTAAAATAAATCAGAATAGGCCACCTGATCTGACAGATGGCGTGCGCCTGTTTCCTGCAATTCCCATGTTCAAGGTTTGAGTACATTTTTTGGGACACCCTGTCTTCTTGGCAGTCACTCGTTTTCGAGTATGACTGTCCTCTGTCTTAGTGCCTGTGGACCCTTTCGGGAGGACGCCTATGCGTGATGTCTTTTAACATGAGGAGACTGATGCACCTGCAGTCACCACACGGCCCTTTGGCAGAGGAAGACCTAGTTCCAATGGCATGGAGAGAGAACCACAACGACTGGGGGCTATCTTCTGTTGCAGCCTTCAACCACCTTCAGTGGCGTTGTGTCACCATCCGCCACATCCACCGTTTTACTATTTAACCCATAGCTGTAGGGAAGATAGGACTTCATACCTTTCCCAAGGGTATTAGTCGACATGTCAATGTAGACGGAACAACGCGGATTTGAACCCGCGAAGTACAGTTTCGAAGTCCAATTGCCTATCCACTGAGCCACATCGACTGCCCTGTACTATGCTTTGACACCTAGGAGGGTCATTTTGAATAGATCCACTTTTTATTTTCTCAATTTGTTTCTTTCATTTTTGGTTTGATTTAATTTTATGAATTATTTTTATTCTTTTGAAAATTAGTTTCCTTTTTTTTCCCCCTCCTCTTCGGGCTATTGGTTTTATTGCATTAAAATATGATGTTTGTCAAATCTGTTCAGCCTTGCTTATTTGATTAATAACTGTTTCCAGTAATTGAAATTTTTCCATCAATTTTTGATGCATATCCTCAAATAAAACAAGCAAACATTAATTACTTAAGATAAATAGATTCAAATTGCCAAGTAAAATGAAAAATTTCAATCAAAGTTTGCACCTACACATTAATAGTAGTTCAAAAAAATAATACATTCGCAAAAGAAAAATGAATAAAAAGATATATCTTATATACTATTAAAACTCTAATCGCATTTGAATGGGTTCTACATCCGATTTTAAATTTATGCACATGCGTGTGGCTAGATTAAGTAGATGCTATATTTATATATATATGAAATTGAACTGTGAACACTGCTTTTCTTAAATAGTCACCTATCTAACTACTGGCCAGGCTCGACATTGCTTAACTTTGGTTATCTGACGGGAACCATTGTCTCCAATGCAACGTGACCGTATAAATCATTGCAGCATTTTAGAAGTGGTCATTCTGGCTTAAAATTTTTTTTTTTTGAACACTGAGAACATATGAAGAACCATTTTTGAATTAAAAATAAATAAATAAATAAGTGATGGAGAAGCATTTTTGAAAATTAAGAAAAAATATTTCATTTTCAAACATGAAGCGTTTTTGAAAAAAAAATATTGGCAAGTCCCCAGTGCCAAGCAAAGCCGGGCAATACTTCTAGTGTATTTATAAATCTCATATCAAACAAAGCAAAAATAATTATTCATATTTTATATCACATGACAGATTGATCTCTAGCTAATCACTACATTTAAAAAAGATATATGGCATATTGTTAGGAAATATTCAAGAGATATCCAATGTGCATTTTAATGAATTTCTTTTATTAAAAAAAATACTTATTTATAAGTTTTATAATTTGATCACATCAAAAGATTTTCCTCAAAAAAAGGTTTGTGTAATACAAATGCCATATTAACGTATTTCCAAATTAATGCTTTATTAAACATTTATTTCGTGTTACAAATATTTATTAATTTTATTTCTCTTCTCGTAGAAATCAAACTTTTTTTTTTTTGAGGTAAGAAAATTGTCATCATGATCCATGGAATCCTATCTGTCAATCTTGGAACTAGAGACTAGAAATTTGATATACGGGATATTTGAGCTTTTGGAACGGTTTTTAGTTTTCATCAGAGAAATAGCTAATGGAATAACAATCTGAAAGTTGGATCATTGCATGTCCATAGCGTCCACTATTTGGTAGATACGTTCTTCTGTAACAAGGCATATCGCCAATAATGAGGAGATGCTGTAAAAATAAATAATCTAGAAACATCATGCAGGAAGTCCGGAGAAGAAGCACAACTTCAGGGATTGGCGCCTAAAAGAGGTGGCCCTTAAAAGTTCGTTGGTTGCCACAGAAAGAGGAGGCCCCTTTCGGGTCAAACGAAAATAAAAATAAGTTTAAGGTGTCAAAGTAACTTGTTTATTAAAATAATTTTTATCTTGAAACAAAAAAAAACAAAGAGAATTAATCAAGTGCATTAAATTTCTGAATATTTTATGTTTGATGTAAACAATGTATAATAATAAAAATCTTTTTTAATTTGTAAATATCATTAGAGTTTATAAATACATATCTTTCATATGACTGACAATATCTTTGGACTAAATCCAGCAGAGGTGTCACACCCTGACACTATCTGTCTACATATTTGTCTGTCTATTTACCTAAATATCTATGTATTCATCTGTTTCTTTCTAAACATTTAACTACAATGTAGAAACAAATAGCCATACTTTTGCCCTAACATATCTTTTAAGTGTGGATTTTTTTTTTTTTAAATCGTGTATGCACCTAGCCCCCCCCTTCTCTTCTCTTTCCTATACATAAATATATGCACATTCATTTATAATTCAATTTATTGATCTATTTAACAAATAACTCAACTTCGTTCCTAGTTAACATTTATGAAGCACGTTTTATTAGAAAATATTTGACCAGTCCCTGTTTTTCCGTAATTTGAAGAGATTTATGTAAATCAATAAAATGGCCCAAAGCCAAACAAATATAAGGTTTTTGCATTTTATTACCAAAAGCAATTTAGCAAAATTATTTCTACAAGAAGAAGATTCTTCAAATGAATAAGTAGCACTAAATTAACAGGAAAGGAACACTAAAAGGAGAAGACACGGAAAAGCATACAAAATGTTTTTGGCAGCTTTTCCAAAGAATGCAATTTAAAGAAAAAAAAAAAAAATTGATAGATATATGTGTAAATCCCAATGTATCTAAAAATCGCAGTAATTTTGCATCCAAAATATTCTCTGGTTAGTTTTTATTATTTTATTTAGTGTCTTGAGAATCATGTAATATTGATTCAACTAAGATCTTAATACGTATTAGTAAACTGCATTTTTAGGTGTAAAACATTAAAAGTACAACAACTTTTTTTATTATTATATTTAAATGTATATATTGTCCTTGTGTGAAAATCATTATCTTACTTGAAATGTCAGTCCGTCCGTCTCTCCCTCTCCCTGTGTGTATGTGTGTGTGTGTGTATATATATATATATATATATATATATATAAAGTGTATTATCTCAGGCTGAATGAGACTAAATAAAAGGA